>VYZP01037787.1:71775-107313 GCA_013400635.1 Hypocryptadius cinnamomeus | reverse complement strand
GGAGAGCTCCGCTGGGGCTGGGGACAAGGGGGAGCCCCGGCTGCGGGGGCCGGGGCACGGGACAGCCCCGCGGTGCCGGCCGGGGACAAGGGGGAGCCCCGAGGTGCCCGCCGGGGATGAGGGGGAGCCCCGAGGGGCCCGCTGGGACACAGCCACGGCGCCGGGCGGGGTTGGTAGCCGCCTCTTTCTGGGGCCACAGCAGTTCGTGTGTAACACGGATCCCAGCGAGACACAGAGCCCTCTTTGATGCGGGATGCACAGCCTTGTCTTCCCGCAAGGCAAAGCCTGAGCCTTTCTTCGAAACGCAAGCAGAGCTTTCCCTGTGAGCGGGGCCAGGGCGATGGCTGCCCAGCCACGGAGGGGGCCTCTCCCCGTTTGTTACTTTACTTTTCTCTCCACTTCTGCTCAAATTTCTTCTGACATCTAAGCAAGATGCTGTATTAGTCTTCTGTAAATAGCCATCTGCTGGATGTGAATGGGTTTTAGGAAAAACCCCTGGAAATACTCACTTTTTCCGGAGTGTTTTCCCAGCTGCAGTGTACATGTGCCCTTGGGAAGGTGGAGAGGAGATGAGCCGTCCCTCAGTGCAGCGGGTCGGGCTGAGCCGGGGGCGTGCAGTGCAAATCTTCCCCTTCTTTCCTCTCTGGTGGGCTGTCCGCAGAGACACAGCTCAAATGTGTGCCTGGCCCTGCAGCAGGGGATGCTCTTGGGACTTACAGGGCAATCCCAGCTGCAGGGCCCTGGGAGCCCTCAGCTCGGCAGGGCCAGCACGCAGCTCTCCCAGCCTGGGGGGTGGGTGGATATCACGGCCGGTCTCCCTTCCGAAGTGGCCCAGCTGGGGTGTGAGCAGTCCCTGTGTCAGAGGTGCCAAGTGGCCTGGGGTGTGAGCAGTCCCTGTGTCAGAGGTGCCCAGCTGGGGTGTGAGCAGTCCCTGTGTCAGAGGTGCCCAGCTGGGGTGTGAGCAGTCCCTGTGTCAGAGGTGCCCAGCTGGGGTGTGAGCAGCCCCTGTGTCAGCGGTGCCCAGCTGGGGTGTGAGCAGTCCCTGTCAGAGGTGCCCAGCTGGGGTGTGAGCAGTCCCTGTGTCAGAGGTGCCCAGCTGGGGTGTGAGCAGTCCCTGTCAGAGGTGCCCAGCTGGGGCTGAGGAGCAGGCTGAGCCCCTGTGCTGGGCACGGACACCGAGCTGGCTCCGTGTGCTGCTGAGCCATCGTGCCCAGGGCAGGTCGCAGGAGGCACAGGCACCCTCTGTGCCGGAATGTCCCCATCTGGAAACATCTGATTCCGAAATAGGGGTGTTTTCTTTGGCTGTTGTTCCAGTGCAGGTTCTTCAACGTCTCTATGACTCAGTTTAGGAAAGAGAACAAAAACCAGAGAAAACCAAGCATGAATCAGCTATTATTTGGCTTCAGTTTTCTGTAAGCCAGGTGACCAAAATCATTCCAGCTTCAAGAATCAATAAATTAACATCATGTTTAACTAACCTATTGTCTTGTTCTTTAATTAAATATAAGGTGCTGCTGGATTTATTAGTTCAGAGGATTTTGCCCTTCATTCAGCATGATAGCAATCTCCTGTTAAAAATACAATTAACCACAACTGGGTTTCTGTACCTGCTGCTTGTGGAAACTTCAGGCAGCAGAAATAAGTTGTGATTCTCTCTGATGGATTCTGCTTATTTTCAGGGAATGTATCAAGTTCTGTTCACCTAAACATATCCAGTAGCAAACAGGTCTTTTCTCTGAACTTCTTCTCAGTTTGAAAGTTTTGTCTGTACTGTTTTCTTCCTGAGGCTGTTTAGGTGTTGTATAGTCCTTGTCCATCATATTCCTTCTTAAATAATACACAACCTTTGAGAGCTGTTTTTAGCAGCTGTGTGTTCCTTTGCTGGGAGTAGAGCCTATTATGTTTCTTCTCCTGGATTTTGTGAAGGAGCTTATACATTTTTTAAGGTATTTAAAATTGTCAGTTAAAGAGTCCCCTTATTATGAAACCACGACTTCTAATTCCAAAGCTGACTTAAAAAACCTTGCTATGTAAAGTAGTTTGTGATTGCAATGCCTCATGGTTCCAAGAGTGTGCTGACCGCTCAAAACATGTGTGAGAAAAAAAAGCCAAAATGAAAATGAGAATGGGAACATTCCTGTGGAAAAATTTATTCCAACAGCACAGCACTTTTCTAAGGATGATTATTGCACTGGAAGATATTCAAAACTTGCAAGTTGTAACTAGGTTCTGGATTTTGCTTTTTACCTTCTACCCAGTCTTGCTCCAGCCTTTTTTTTTTGTTCAGATAACAAGTTCTCAACAGCTTCTTTCAAGGATTAAAAACCTTCTTCTGAAGTTCTTTCTTCTGTGCATAGCTTCCCATGCCTTAGTCTGAGTTTCTTTTGAAACTAGGAAGGATCTGGAAATGCTTTGCATTGAGATCTAGTTGCTTTTGAGGGAGCTCATTCTTCAGTTGTGTCTTGGTTCCCCCACGTGGTGTGAGTGACCATGCTGTGATTCTTAAGTCTTTTGCTACAGTGATTTGATGCTTTACAGAAGATTATTATCTTCTGTAGGCAAGGGCCTTTTCTAGTGCTGCCAGCAACCCAGCCAATTCTGTCTGTCCTTCTCCAGATTTTTTTTTTTTCAGTTGGAATTAGCATCCTAGTTTTCTGAGTAATACAGAGAGCAAAACATCATTTGTCCTCCTGATGTCTTCAACAACGTGTTTGAAACAGAGGACAACACATAGGAACCAGATGCATCACCTGTAGAACAGCTAATTCTTTAAATATTCTACCCAGTTTTGGAATCTGCAAAAGTTGGTGGGGATTTGTTATCCATGTAGGGTTTCAGTGCTTGGGTGACTGTCCAGGCTTAAGGCCCAAATGTTGTTCCTGGCACTGCATCCAGGAGTGCAACATTTTTATGTGATGGAGAATACTGTCCAGTATATAGAGTTTCATTTTTAACTCTGCCTGTGTGACTTCCCTCCCTAGGTTCTATTTTTAGATGTAATTTTTGTGCCTGGAGGTACACCTAAAAGAGGACTGGGATCTCTTTAGTACATGTCCCCAAAATGCAGATCCTCAGAACTCGTGCCATAATGTGCTGCCGAGCTGGGGTGACACTGGTGGCTTATGGTTCTTCTGTTTGCTGCAGATGAATTCTCTGATGAACATCTGTTTCTAGGCAAGAAGCTGGAGTCCTCTCTACCCCTAAGCTAAGATGCTCCTTGGCCTCCTTATCCTGTGGAGGCTGATGGGACCATTTCCAGAGCAGTTTTGTCTCATGTGAAACGCAAGCAGAGTGGGATGGCAGCTGAGGAGGAAGTGTTGGTGTTTCTATTTCCAACAGAAAGTACCTAAATGAGTGTGTGAGAGGCCAGGATTTGGATTTCTGATGCTCGAGGGGACTTGCAGTCGCACTGACAGCTGAGCTGTTCTGGAGGACTCCTTTCAGCTGCTCCTGAGCAGAGCTGCCCAGGAGGCCTTGGTGTGCCTGGGCAGGGATGGGAGGGGATGGGCTGGTGGCTTGGTGGTTAGGGCTGCAAGGAGAAGGAAGACTGGTTAGCAGACAGTCCTCTGGATGGATAAAATCTTCCCTCCTTTGGGCTGTGGTTGGAGGAGTCTCTTTTCCTCTCTGTTCCTGCCCTGCTGATGTGTTCTGCTCTCAGGCTGCTCACTCTGGCTCTGGGTGCCTGGCTCCCTGTCTGTGCCTGGCTGTCTGTGGTGGAAGAGGTTGCTGTTTGCTGTCCTTGCTCAGGCTGACTCACTTCCTGCCTTAGTAACTCTTTTGAAACCTTCCTGTTTTCTGACTTCTGACTGCAAAGTGAAGCTGTTTCTGAAGCTTGTGAGAGAAATTCTACTGGGCTACCTGGTGCTACTTTGCATCATTTTCTTTTCACTTGAGCTG
Organism: Hypocryptadius cinnamomeus; assembly: GCA_013400635.1. NCBI lineage: Eukaryota > Metazoa > Chordata > Aves > Passeriformes > Zosteropidae > Hypocryptadius > Hypocryptadius cinnamomeus. The sequence continues at coordinate 103,416 of VYZP01037787.1, read as the reverse complement.
GCTGACAGGGGAATATTTTTACCTGTTGAAATGCTGCATTCATCTCAGGGAGCACTGTTTGTCTCAAGGGCAGGGTGCAGGCAACCTGAGGACTTGTGCCAGGGAGGGATGCATGAGAAGAGATGAGGGGCAGGATGCAGGTGTGGGAGCAGATCTCTGGGTGCACTGTGGTTTGTGTGGGGTCTGACTGTGTTGCACTGGCTCTCAGACTCTTGTTTTCACAGATGTTGAAGCCAGTCACAGGAAAATAATTAAGGGAATGACAAACCTGAGTAGAACAACTCTGACAGGTTTTAAGGCGCGGGGACAAGCAACCTGGCTGTCATGAAGGACACAGAGCAAAGTTGCAGGGGCTGTGGGCTGTTCTGGCAACACCCCAGCCCTCTGTGCCACTGTGGAGCAAAAATCTTTTAGGATAAGAAATATGTGCATGTACATGCACTCATGTACACAAACAGGCTCTAGGGGGAAGGTTAATGCCTCTATGAATCTCTGCAGGCATTTCCTACTGGGAACATTTCCCAGTTTAGAAAAACATGTCATGGAGGGTGCTGCAGCTCTCCTGTCTTGGCATGTTCCTCCCTCTTTTGTGAGCCCTGTCCTTGAGCAGAGCTCTGGCTTGTGAAGGCTGCACAGGTCATCAGGAGCACACAGAAGAGCTATTTCTACCATCCCCTCTCCTTTCTGCTACCCAGGCATGCCTCACAGCTCTTCAATGCTTGCATAAGAGGTAGGAGCATGGTGTCCTAATTTATATGCCTGTCACAGTGGGCAGTGAAATGGCTAATCAAATCCTACCTGGCTTGTGATATGACCATAGCCTTTGTAAATGTGCCAAGTGCTCTGTGAAAGGTGCATGATTTATAAAGCATTTCCTCAGTTTCTCTGTCAGTTCAAGCTCTCTTCAATGTATTGGATATTAAAGCAATGAGACAGAAGTCAGAGGGAGAGCTCATAAAATTTGTAAGTCAATTCAGCTTAAAGAAACCAGACAAGTAGATGCACAAAAGTAAAGAATAATATATGTATGTGTATAAGGCTCTGTATAGCAAAAGACTCACAGAACTAACCTCTCAGGGGAAACAAAGTCAAAGTTGCTTTTAAAAGTATTGAAGAAGAAATTTCAGTTTCTCCAAAAGTAATGAGGATTTTGCAGTAGTTTTCAATGGGACTAAGCTCCAGCTCCTGTTGGAATTCATAACTCATACCTCACTGCCTGTCACACAGAAATACTCTAAGCAGGGATGAAAGATTTATGAAATCATGCATGAAATGACTGTATGTCTACTCTGCTTTCTGAAGGCTGTATTTTTGTGGAAGTTATTTTATATACAGGACATGATTTATCTCTGATGCCTGCATGTTTTATTCTTCTGTAAAGATTTTAACTACCTTGGGAGAGATCCTGCCTTCTGGGAGGACCTTCTCCCTCAGTGAAAGAAGGAAGGCAGCTTCTTCTGTTGATAAGGAGTACAGTGAACAGCAGTAAAGAGAGCAGAGAAGCTGGAACTATCAGGTGCTCTGGCACCCGGGCTGTGATTTAAAATGCACTGCATCACCATGCATGTGTTTGTGAGAGTTCTGCACTCAGGGCTGTAGTGCCATCTTGTTTGGCTTAACCCAATATTGCCTCAAGAGATTCCAGCCACTCAATTAGGCTGAGATCTGGACTTCCTGTCAAAAAAGAAATTAATTTCAAAACTTTCCAGATGAGATGCTAAGATGATAATAAATGTCCTGACTGATGTCAGCTGCCAGGAGCAGTGCACAGCATACTGCCAGTCTCTTCCACTCTGTACTAACTTTCTTTTCCTTGCCCCCCCGTTGGTCCCCGCATTTGTTTCACAAGCAAAGAGAAGAACCTGTCCTGTCATCCTTGCCCTCTAAAGGCCTCTGTAAATGTTTTGGCTTTACTGTTCACTTTCCTGCTTTTGCTTGGAGGATGTGTCGAGGGCTGAGGCAGGTGCTGCTCTCACCAAGGGACTTGGGTTCTGTTCAGCTGCTCTCTGCTTGAGGTTATCCAGCTGTGACACATGCACACAATGACACCTGCCTTCTGGGACACAGGAAACCTGAATTATCTTTATTTAAAGAACCATCAAGGATATCCTGCTCATCAGGGAATATAATAATTTAGTTCAGTGTCTTTTACAAAGGAGTTTTTAAATCCGAGACTAGAGCGAGGAGGCATTTTCAAAGTTGTACAAGTGAGCACTGCAAACACAGATGAATCCCAGGCTGAGATTTCACTGCCTGTATTCCTGTGCAATGACTCATTCAAATCCATTTAAGCACCCTTATTGATAAGTCTTACTAGAGCCTTGGCTTCTCTGTGCACAAATGTGACCCAGGGCAGCATCTGAGAGCTCAGACAATGATATTTTTTTAGCCCATCAGATCTCATGCTGCTGAAAAGCAAAATCCCAGGTTCACATGCTTTTGGGATCTCTGTTGTTATATATTTTGTGTCTGAAACCTCTGCTCTAGTGAATTGTAACCTGTGTATTAGCCTAGTTGAAGATCTGTAAACCAGATCTTGGGATGAAACAAAAGATGGTACATATCTCTGCCCTGAGTATGGGCAGCCTGAACTTCTGTACTCACTAAGAGGAATGTGGTTATTAACAATAAATATCTTTCAAATTTTCCTCTTCTCCAAGGTAGCTGATAAATACATGTGCATGCTTTTGTGGTAACCCTTGGGGCGAGTGCACCAGAAAACATCAGAGCTGCCATGGAGAGTGTTTGCAGGTTTTTTGTGCTGGGAGTGTGCTCTCTCTGCTTGCAGACTTGCAATACGTGGGAAAATGCTCCTAGCTGCTTCCAGACTCATAGATGGAGTGCATTTCTTTGTCTTCAGAAGTTGTGTGTGAATGAGAACCTCCTGGAATATATCCTAGAAAAGTCCCCATGCCTGACTGGGATGCAGACAACCAGTGGAGAGGGTGTGGTTTCCTGTGGGTGAGTCCTCACAAAATACCCATCTGGACTGGAAGATGTTGGAGGTGGTGGAGGTTTACTCTTCCAGGACTAAATCCACAGGGTTAAATGCTGTCAACCTGTTCTGAGTCTGTGAACGGGGTTTGGAAAAAAATCTGTCTCATGCCTGGCAAATAGGAGTCTACATGGAACAAAACAAGTCTTGTCACTTATCAGCTTTGCCAGAAAAGCCCATGGGAGGGGTGGGCATCAGAGTTTTAATCAACTTCTCTCTCTCTCAGAAACAATCTGCCTCATGTCATTGGTGAACGACATTGGAATGGAGAAAGCAATCCGAGCTGCTGCTTCTGCTGTGTTTGTGGATAAATAAAAGCGTTAATTAACCAGACATCTCATTCCACTCCTTTTTAATAACTGAACACATGCTCTGACCATCTTGGTGCAGATATGGAAAGGTAGATTTGTTTATGCTGGTATCAAACATCTGTCACATTGTTTTGGATGCCACAGATGTTAGGCTGCAGTCTAATGTCTTCTCCTTTAGGGTCTCACTTTTTATTTAGACTTTAAAACTGTATTCAAATGAGGTTTTGACCGAAACTGAATCACTATGTACTTGAAAGCTAAAGAGCTTATCAGGCATCTGATAATGTTTTCAGGATTTCCCCAGATGAGACCGCGTAGTGTACAGACAGGAAGCCGAAGTATCGAGCGCCTGACCAGAGCTTCCTCCTGCACAAGAGTGGGGGTTTCTCTGACTCGAGCCTTAACTCTGCATGCATGGTCTGAGCCTTGAAATCTAAAGGATAAACAGCACCCAAACCTCCCAGCTGAGCCCTCTGAGCGCGGTGAATGGAGCACTTCAGTGTGCCCCTCTTGCAAGGTCAGCAGAACAGGTCTCACCTCTCCTGAGCTGTGTTACCTTCCTGAGTCCTTATCAGCCAGGGAATCAGAAAGGGACTTTCCAGAGCTATAAACATGTGAGCTGAAGAGATGGAATGAACCCATATGCAAATGAGTTTTGATTCCCTTCCCTTTATAAAGTTAAAATGTTTTTGAGAGAGATTCAGATCCTGCAGAGTGTGGGAGTCCGAGGAGGTTACCTTGGGCTGTCAGTGCCTCTGTCCCTGTTGTCTGTCTGTCTGTCTGCCTTTCCATTGCAGACAACAAAGTGGAGCGAGGTAGAATAGAAAACGAGAAATGCAAACCTGTGCTGATTGAAGAGGATGAAGGAAAATGGAAGAGAAAAAGCTGAAGAATGGGAAAAAGATAAAATAAAATGAATTTTGGGGATTCCACTGTGAGTAAGAGCTGAAAAAAATGTAAGCTGATTTATTACATGTTTGTCTTCTGCCTGAGTGCCAGTACACTTTGTATATGTGAAAGGTAATTTGCACATTAAAAGATTGAATCAAAATGTCAACTTCTTCCTCAGTTCCTCCAGTTTTGAATCAGGATAGTTCTGTCAGCTTTGATTCCGTAAATGCAACATAATGAATATCAAGTCTTTGAAGTAATTTTGAGTTATATTTATGCTAAAGCAATGAAAAATTTCGAATGACTTTTAAATACTGTTGTGTCAGGAAATCGGCACATATTCTAGTGCTTCTTTTCACCACACAGGAATTTTTTCTCTTGTCCTTCTAATGTTGTTGTGACTTTATTCCAAATCCAATGGAATTCAGAAATAAGGGGTGGTGGAATCATTATGTGCATTAATATTTTCCTTGAATTATGATTTATATGTATTAGTTTTTTTTCTTTTAAATCTGTATCTTAACCCACTTAATAACAACTATTTAAACAGGGAGAGGATGTGAGTTAATTGATGTATGTGTTTCTTTTCTTTTCATCAAATGCTACTGATTTAGAAAGACAATGTTTGGTTGTAACAGAAGAGTTTGACTGGCTGACCCTGGTTTTCTTTCACATCAATTCTTTACTTTTTTGAAATGGTTTCTTTTTATTTTTTTCTATGTGCTTCTAGCTTATCTAAGCATCCAAATTTGCTTTGCAGCATGGAAAAAAGGAATGGAGAAATCCCTGCTTTTCTGTGGTGGAATTTCCAACAAATTCCCTGTTGGGTTGGTGCAGGGAAGGGTTTCTGGAGTTTGCAGGATAAGGCAGCTCCCCTCCCTTCACTAGCATGATTAGACGCAGGAAAGTTACTCTTTCATTTTTCTGATTACTTTGCTTACTGAAAAATGCAGCTTTGACTGAACTGAAATTATTTACAAAGCTCACTTGAGTGCAGCAAATAGTCTTGGGTAAATAATCAAGAAGTAAATTTATTTTAACATTTTGAGAATTAAACTTTCATTTTTTTCTTTAAAAAAACCAAACCCGTTTGCATTTTCTTAATTTCTCACATGCAAAAATAATAATGGCAAAAGAAGTAGCATTTTTTGTTTTAGGCCAAAATATATTATGTAATGTATCTCAAATGTATCGATTTTATTTTTAGAAAATAATTTTAAAAATTATTCCAGATTTAGCCAAACAACATTTTTCTGATGATTTCTTCCTTTTGGCTAGTGGATTAAAAAATACTAATTGCCATAGCTTTGGTTGCATTTCATCTTCATCTGGGAGAATGTTGAAAATGAATGTTTTTCTGTGGGAAATGGTGATGAAAATGTGAATTATTTTGATGATAATTTTTCTGGTCATTTTAAAATGTCTTTTTATCAGTCAAAATGAACACATTATCCATCTTTTCCCAAAAGAGAGGATGAACACCAGTTTTCATGATTGAAATAGCTTTTGTTTATCATTTTTGAACCTATTCCCTAATTTCATGAGCAAATCCAGCTGCTCTCTCTTCTGCAGCTTTTCAAATACCTGGACTTTGGGGACAGGGCTTCACAGTTCTTTAAACTGTTGTTGGGTAAGCAGGACCTGGAGTTTCTGGGGAGAGGGAGTTTGAGGATTGCCAGCATAGCAGGACTCGGGGTTCCAGGGGGTCTTTTGTAAGGCAGAGGTTTCAAATATATCAATAACTACCTGGATCTTGTGAGATTCATCAAGGAGAAGCCTGAAAAAAAATTGATTTAAACTTGTATTTAAACCTTTAATGTACACTGGGTATCCAAGTCCTTGTTGGCAGCTCTAGTGCTCTTAAGTTATTCATGGAACCATTAGCTGTAGACAATGTACTTGCCTAAATATTCTGGATGTGATCATGTTGAATCTAAATAATACCTAAATTATTTTCTTTAAAATGACATCTGATGAGTTCAGGGAGAGCAAGATGTAAAATTTTGAATAGGAAGTGAGTGTATCCCAGAGGAAAACCCCAGGTGCCCACAGGCTGGCTGTAGGGGAGCATTCCTCAGCCTTTGCTAATGGACACAAACGAAACAAAAACCTTGGACCATTTCACATGCCCCAAAAGGAGCCATCTGCACCTGCAGGCAGTCCCTGGAAGCTTCCAGAAAATGACTCCCAGTTTTCATGTTCTAGACACAATGGGTGATGGCCTGGTTTGGGGTCTGGCAGCAGAGCTCACAGCCCCTGGGCTGAGCCATCCCAGGGCAGTAGAGCAGGGCTGAGGTGCCTGAACGGGGGCACAGCTCATTGCTCTCAGACTGGCAGGTGCCTCTGAGCTAACATGGCAGATCCACACTGCTCCAGCTGTTCCATTATTCTGATATTACACTCGTTTATTTCAGTGCTTTAGTATTGAAACAAACCACACGTATTGAAAGGTGGTTTGCTCTTTGTGGAATACTTTATTTTCAATAACTACAGTATAGTTACAGTATAAATACAGCAACTTATTGTGTTTTAAGTGTTTATATAAAAAACCTGTTTGAAGAAATCTCTGGCTTCTAATGGATTACTAGCTTTACAGTTGTTTATTACACTGTGCTTCTCCAAGTAAATTGCTTGCTAGGTGATGATGACATTCCTTTTTTTAAATAATGGGAGGGTAACAAAAATGTGATTAATTGATGTTTGCCTGTTTGTTTTTTAACTGCTTACTCTGAGTGTAACCATTTTTCTATTAGTAATATAGTCTAGTAGTTATGTAGTGACAAATACCCTAAGTACCTGTGTACTTTCAACAGAAGAAACAGTGCCAGTACTCTTGAATTATTAAAAATGTGTAAATTGGGAAGGAATAAGAAATGGTCATCCACTCTCTCCTGTTTGTTGTTTTTTATATCTTCCTGGTTTGGGTTTTCAGATTATTTCTGAAACATACTGATTGACCAGTCATTTTGAGCTTGCTCTGTTCCACTCCATTTGTCAGGAATTAGTTCAGCTGAGCAGTTCCCACCCTGCTGGAGACAGCACATCTGTCACCTCCAGCACCTGCCCGGGCACGGCTATCAGATATCCTGACCAAGGAAAGAAGTGTCACTGGGTTTGGGACACTCTGTATTTGAAGGGTTAGGGCTTTTCCTTTGTCCTCAGTCAGCTGGTGTGAAACTTCTTGTTTGCTTACAGTAAAATTTTATTGCTGAAATTAGAAAGAATAGATAGAGGTTGAGCAAGGGCTTTTGACATCTCAGTTCTCATTGCCCTTGTTAGCACACTGGAAATTGGCTTTCCAGTTCCTTACATCTGGGCACTGTTAGTCCAGCTGTTACTGCAGTTGTGGCAGAATATGTGCTTCACACTGCTACATTCTTCTACACGAAGTTTCATCCTCCCATCTGAAAGCATGTATAAAAAAGCCAGAACATGGAGCCCACAATGTATTTTTCAATACATAAAGCTTGCTGAAATTATCTCTAGGGCTGTGACTTATTAAGGCTGAGTATAAATGAAACTTTACTATACTGTAGCTACACTATAGGTAAATGGTATAGTGATTACTAAAAAGAATACTTAGTATTAGAAGTCTTTATTATTGCTGTTAGCCAGAACATTTTAAAAATAGGAAATAGCTTTTCATTATGCACTTTTGATACTAATGTTTTTACTAGCTGTAATGTATATAGATGGCTGACTGATAGACTGTTTTTTCTTAGTGTTTATGCCTAGTGTGTATTTTGCCATGCATTCTTTCTCCAATTTAGTGAAAAAATGCATAAAAAAAAGCAGTTAGTTCTAGGTGAAAAAATAACATTAATTTCATTTAAAAAATGAAAAGGAATATGCAATCATTTTTATCTTCCATGAAGGAAAATGGTTTGTTGCACAAAGTACTGTGTTGGAAAATGTGATTAAAATGGAAACAAGAGAATTGAACCTCAAGATAAGCAGAGTGAGATAATTCTACAGCAGAAGAAATTGAATGTTTGTTATTTGTGGAATAGACATTGGCAATAGAAATGTAACTATCTCTTAAAATTAAAAATGCAGCCAGAAAATAAATGGAAGTTCCAGAAAGCATTTTGGGAACAAATGCACTTGTTTCTGGACAACCCAAAGTATGTGTTTGGGCTAATCTGATTCATCATGAAACGGGAAGTTTTTTCATATAAGAATAACCAGTCCAGATTATTAATTTTTTTTTTCTCTGTGGTGTGGGAGTAATGAAAGTGTCAGTGTAGTTGCAGGGCCAGAGATGTTATGGACCTGTTCCATTTTTCATCCTGAAGGGTTCAGGGGAAAGAAAATCTACAGTTCCTCATCTGGCATTGCCTGTGGTCTTCACTGATGTGGGGAGAGCCTGGGAGCAGGGTGTGCTTGACACCAGTGTCTGTGTCTGATGGGAGCTGCTTGATGCTGCCAGAGCTCAAGAGCAAAGCTTAGGTGAGGCTTTTCTTTAAGCCTGAGCTGAAACTTTGGCCTTGGGTTTTTCGTGGGCGAACATGATCTTTATAGAGCACAGAAAGATCTGTGTGTGAGCACTGTGCTTGTAAACTTGCATATGAGCTGTACTGAGAGGGACTTACAATATTTGAAGTTAGGATATGGGCAGTGTTTGCCTTGTACCTAAGCACCAGAGTAAAGACTTTCTTGTGGATCCCTAATCTGTGGCAAAGCTGCTCTGCTGAGAGTGGGAATGATGGCAGGAGACCTGCTCAGTGCAGGAAGGCTGGGATTGTTTTTGGTGTGAGGTAATCCTTGTTTTTGGTGTGAGGTAACCCTAGGTGAGAGCCCCCCACAGCCCAGCATCCCAGGCAGCTCCTACAGGAACTGGAATTGCTGTGGAGAGCAGATGAGGCTGCCTGTCCTGGGCTGAGTGGGAAAAGGGGGAAATCAAAGAAATGGCTAATTTTTAAATGGAGAGAACAAAACATTTGGGTTTTAAAGGTTGAACTCTGCATTCATGACACTGGGCAGAGGTTTTCACAGTGTGAGGCTGGTCTGGAGCTGCTGCAGGGGATGCTTGAGGTCTGCCCAGTGAGCAGAACTCCCCTGCAGGACACTCTGGCTTTGCAGAGCACATGGCCCATGGTCTGCACTGAAATTTCACAGCCAGCACGGCTGAACCTGAGAGCTTCTGCTGGGCTCAAATGTCTGCCTGCCTCTGGTGCCACTGTGCTCCTTTCTTTCTGGCTGTGAGGTTTCCTCTTTAAAAAAAAATTAAAAAAAAAAAATTCAAAAAATTCAAAATTTCTAGAATAACTTCATCTTCCATTTTGCCCTCTTGTTTCAACTACCCAGCTGTCAGTGGAGCTGTGAGACATGTATTTTTCTTCTAGCTGTGGGGAAAATGTATTTAATGAAATAAAGGTGAAAAAGATGCTCTATGCTCCTAATGAAGTGGGACCATATTAATATTTTATTTCAAGTTCCCTATTGGTGCTAATTAATTACCCCCCATGATGAGCTCATTTGGGTAGTGTCTGGATTTCGTGTGAAGCTGCAGTAGATAATTGACTGGTTAAAAAGCATTAAAATCTCACTCTTTGGTTATATGTTTGGACAAACATAGATGTTTTACTAAAAAGAAAGGTTGTAATGGCAGCATAGAGAATACAAGTAAGGAATGGTAAGGAAAATGCAGAGAATTTACACATTGCAGTAACTTGATGGCTTTAGGATCTTTATGTTATTTTCCTGTTAAAACATATTTAATTAAGAAGAAAGCTTATGGAAGAATAGTCTTCAGGCAGTTAACATTATTCAATCACTCTAAAAAGGTTTGCCTTTTGGTATAGCAGTAAAACTTTATAGGATGATTGTCTATTAAGTATCTGTCCTGTAGGAACTGTTAAATCTGGTGTAATAAGATCTCCAAGCTGTGAGATACTAAGGGACCTTGCTGGAATAGAACAAAATAGTGTTTTTCCAAGAAGTAGATTTATGGGCCATTGGAAAGACTTGCCTCCTCACTGCTCTTGCAAAGGCAGAACAATATAATTTTATGGGCTGTCTTGTTTGCAAATGCATGAATTTAATCCTTGAGTAAGTGGGTTCTCAGAGGGAGGGAGTTATTCCTGGAAGGACAGAGAAAGGATAGAGAATGTCACATATGAAGTTCATGAAGGGTTAAAGCAGAACGTGGCTGAAACTGGCATCATGTTTTTTTAGATGAGAGATAACTAATGCACTGCATTGATATTAAACTCTGCAGGCAAACTGAAAGAGAGAATGTGACCTTTTGTCCTACTTAGTTAAAAAAACCTGTAAAGCCAACTTACCTGGAAAACGGCTGTGGAATTATGAGGATGTGCCCTTCCATGCCTTTCCTTAGGGATTCCACTAAACCATCAGGTGTGCTGCTGGAGAGCTGGGCTGTTCTGTCCTCCCTGGGGATACCTGTGGGACAGATCCATTCCCGAGTTCTGGGAGAGAGGGGAGCAATCTTAGAGCGTGTTCACTTGCCTCCCTGCCTTGGGGCTGTCTGTCTCCAAGCCCCTCTCCCTGGGGAGAGGCAGCTCTGCAAGACCTCACCCGGGCAGGGGACAGGGGACTTCAGGGTCCTGTGAGAGCAGCCTTGGGGAGCACCCCAGTGCTCAGCTCTGCTGGCCTGGGCAGCTTAGAGCTACTGCAGCTCTTTTACTGGGTTTAATGGAGGAGTATTTCATGTTTTCCCTTTCACTGTGTGCCTGATTGTGCCATGGTGAGTGCCAAAGCTGTCTGTACCCAGCTGGGGTGCTGAGCACACTGGTGCCTCTATGGAAATGCCATGCACTTTCCATAGGATGGGGAGGCTGTCCTAAGGGATGGACACTTCCACCCTTTCTTTTCCTGACCTTTGCTCTGCCTTAAGATAGGATGTTTTATTGATGATCATGAGATGTTTTTCCTGCTTGGCATTAGAAGAGGGATTGCCATAGAAGGGCAACACTTCTTGTGAAGTCTTGCTTAATTAACTCAGCAGTGATCTTAGCAAGCAGTATTCCAGTGACAAATTAGAAATATCAGACAAGCAATTTTTATTGCTCCAGTACCTTATTTTAAAGTTGCAGACGAAGTTTTGTCCTATTTGAGGGCCTTAGCAAGATGTTACTTTTGTTAATTTGATTTTTCTTTCCTGTCTCACAGAGTCAAGTGACAGATGGGTAGGACTGAGCTGGGCTGTGGGTACCACATGGCAGTTACTTAGCAAATACGTTTGTTCAGAGGTTTCCCTCCCAGCAAGACAAACAGTTAAAGAAGTATATTTTTAATTTCTGTTGTTTGGTTGACTGGTTCAGCAGCCTGAGAAGACAATTAGAGCTGTGAAGACATGGGCACACTGCTGCCTTTCCTGCCAGCACTGCTGGGGCTGCATGTGAGGCTGATGTGCTGGGAAAGTGGCATGGGGTGCTAGCAAGGATTGTTCACTGAAAAAAATACTTACTTATAACTTAATAAAATCAATGCTAAACCATAATAATTATATTTGAACCATTCTGTTCAGTAAATGTCCTTAAATTTAGTTTTTAAAGCTAAAAGATTTAATCTGAAATCCCCTTGACATCCAAATATCTTATTTCAAACCAAATATTCTTTTCATTGAAACCAAAGAGATTTTTTTCTGAGACCTCATCTCACTGGACCAGAAAGAAGTATGTTCCAAATAAATCTGAATTTTGTTTTATAGCTTACCCAGCACTGTTTATATATAGTCCTATATGCATCTAACATCTATTTTTCCTCAAAAATTCCCCGTTTGGGGTATGCAGTTTAATGAAACTTGTGACTTCTCTTAGGTTTGTCAGAGGTGATGAGGTGTTTCCCTGTGGGAGATGCCACTTTGACCTCCAGCATGTTTGAGCAGTTTTTCTGTGCTCCAGAACGCCTTTGGGTGGGATTGTCACCCTGGGATGAGGTTGACAGTTTGACAAAGTTGTGTCAGTACACAACCATGCAGCTGTTATGCTGAAGGCTCCTACTTGCCTTTTTGCCACACAGACTCTGATGACTCTGCAGGGCTGCACCAGTGCCAGATTTCCTTCTTTAGAGCTTCTGGTTGGATTATTTTGTTAACAAGATTTCTGAGTGACTCTGGAGGATTTTACCTCTGTATCTGTGTTGTTGTATTAAAAAAAAAAACAACAACAAAAAAAAGAAGGAAATTTATAACTCACCTCTTTGAAATTCTCAAAGGCTTCCAGAAAAGTGCAAAATGTTTTAGTGTTATATTCCTTGGCTGTACTTTTTTTTTTTTGTTACTAGGAATTCTGCAACATGTTAGGGCACATTGTGCCTGTGTGTGTGGCCACTCTGGTGTCAAAGGAATATATAAAATAGCTCATTTTTCAAAATATATGTCCTGGAGCCATTATTCTGCTTCTGACCTACAGTCTGGGAACAGCTGATTTGGCTGCAGTGAAGTTTTCACTCTTATTTTACAGCTCCTGGAAGAAGGCCAGGCACTGGAGAGAGCCAGCAGGAGTATGAGATACTGCCGTGTGTTGGGACAGCCTGAAAATGAATGTCATTTATTCTCAGCTTTGAGAACTGAATTCCATGGGTTGTAATTGAATCTGCTGTCAGACCCATGGGGCTCAGTTCTTCAGCTTGGATATTTCTGTCTTCACATACACAGGAGATCAAAGAAGCACTTGATCATTCTCTACCTCTTCTGGTGATAGCAGCAAGCAGGGGAAGGAAGCACGAGTGATGTGAATCATTTCAGCAGGGAGGGGTCACTGCAAAGGCTTGGCTCTCAGGATAAATAGCTGTGCAGTGATTGAATCTCTTCTGATCTCATAGGCTCTGTGCTGCTACCCACTGTTTGATTAGCTTGATTCTTTCCTCTCATTGTTATCAAGGTTACATCTGAACCCCTGAGATGGTGTAGAGTGGATGATGGTCCCCAAGCCCTGCTGAGTGGTGCATTCTCCTGTGGCCAGCTGTGGTGAGCGCCTTTAGACCGTGGAACACCTGGACCTGTCACCGTTAGCTCGGATGTGACATACACACATGTGACTGGGGTCTAAGAAGAAAATGTTTTTATTCTGCATGTTCTCCAGCTTGTATACTCTTAACAAAGCGTGATCTTAAGTCATTACCTACATCACAATAACTCATTATATTCATTGGTGCAAAGCAATTAACGTCAATATAACTGGCAAAAGTTTTACAGAAATTTAATAAGGCACATATACGTATCTACTTATGCACATAGTCTAGCTTACAAAAATTTTCATGTATCTTTTTTTAATCTGTTCCCATGCTGACGGTCTTGTCTTCTTCCTTGCTATGGATACACTTGAAAATCATCAATTTTTATTTCTTCTATTAACTCAGCTTTACTTGCAAGCCAGCTATCAGGCCCCTCCATATGTTGTTGATCGGATGGTGGTCCCCAAACCCTGCTGAGTGGTGCAGTTCTCCTGTGGACAGCTGGACAGTCCTTTAGACTGTGGAAACCTGGACCTCCCTTGGGCTGAGCACTAAATTTGCCAACTGATAATCCACTGTACCCTGCTCTCTTGGTACCACCACTGTGCCTCATTTGCTTTGTCTTGTGCCAAATACCCATTTTTGACAGGAGCTGTGACCATAAAGATTATTTATTTGCACCAGCCAACCAGCCCACTTATATAAATACAGATTTCCTTTCCTGAGGTTAGTGATCTGCTCCCAGGTTTGGTTTAGGGAGTTTCCAGTGTAATTAGTGATGGCAATGTAAGTGCTGTTTGAAGGCTTGGTAGCACAAACATCCCTCTATAGAGGAATTCATTCAAGTCACAGGTTGATGTTTTTTCTTGGAGGACCTATGTTAAAATTTTTCATTTTTCATTCCAGGGATCAGGAAAAGTAATTGTCGTCTTTAAGCATGTGAAAAGTTACAATTAGCAACGAGCTTTCCACCTCTTTCCTGCAATAATAACACCTAAATTACATTTTTCCAGCTCAGTAAAGTGGATCATAACTGATCTTATCCCTGTGTTACAAAGCTCTTAAAAGCATAGAAATGCTAAAATCCCACAGGTGCAGGAAGAGCATGTTTAGCTAAGTAGCTTAAAATTGCTCTGTGTCTTTCATTCTGAATATGTATTTGCACACAAAAAAATCAGATATTAATCACTGTTGCCTGTGGATACAGATGCACCTTCATACTGATATACTTTTTGTATAAATTTTTATCCTAGGGGTTGAAGAGTTTCAATTGCAGCTGTCTGAGATGTATTGTGCTCACCAGTTTAGAAATTACAGTTCTTGAAAGAGCTCACTAGTTCCACCAGCTCCTGCTGTGGGAATATCCATTAAACAGGATGGAGAAACTGAGCAAAGGACGATATTGAAATTTTTACTTTTTATTTTCCTCTATCATCCCTGTCAGGAAGAGGAAATGAAATTTGAGGTCAGAGTTGGCAAAATCTTCAAAAGAAGAGAGATCAATGGAACAATTTACAGTATGTGTGATGCAGGCAGTGTGGTGGATATTAGATGCTGCAGAGCTTCATCCTCTTCCTTCACTGTGCAGCCCAGCCTCGGGGCAGTGATGCAGCACAGAAGGTGATGTGTGCATGGTGGAAACAAGGCCATGGATGAAATCAAGGAGTGCAGAACTCTTTGGAGTCCCACTTATGTGACAAAGCAAAAATCTGGTGTAATGCTCTTTTTTTCTCAAAAGCCTACAGTAAGTCATGAACTAATAATAGCACTGTTGATGTCTCAAACTAAGCTTAAGTAGTTAAAATGCAGAGGGTGAAGGAGTCACTATCATACAGGCAGGGAGCACATACAGGGCTGTTGTTACTCTGGTGATGGCTGGTGCTTGTGATCCTGCTCACTGGAGGGGCCAGGGGGTACCCTGGGTGGGCCAGAGGGGTGTGTGTACCCCCAGAGGGAGGTTCTTCACCCCCTACAAACTCACAGGTCACCACCATGCCTTTGGCAAACTGCAAATGGGATGTCACTACCAAAAATTTAGTGGCCACGTCTGTGTGGTGCTGAACCTTCCCAAGTGCATGGAGCTGGCTGTGTCCAGGGGAGAGTCAGGAAAGCTCTGTCCAGCCTTGGGCTCCAGCTCCCCATGAATGATGGCCTTTCATGTAGGAAAACTGCCTCATAGCCTGTGTGTAATGAAAAATTAGATGGTATTTGTGTCCTGAGCAAGTATATGTTCTGATCATAGCATTTGTGAGGAAAATGGTGAAGGAAAAAGCTGTTCCTAGGGTTCATTATTCTCAAGCCTTTTTCCTCTCACAGCTGCCTGGATGTTTCTGTGCTCTGCAGTTGCTGCTTGGTGAGAGAACAGAATGAAATGAATAGGTACAGAGCTATTTTGAAAGCAGATGCAAGCCTGCCTTTCAGCGCTGCAGTGACCACTCAGTGAGCTCTTCCTTAGGCCAGGCTGCTGTGGCTGCCTTTGAGGCTTGCTTGCCCTTCATGACGAAGCATCTTCTTTTGGGATATTCTTGATATATTTAAACCAGAGAAGTTTTCAAGTCCCAGGCTGTCCTGCTGACATTGCTGTGCCTTTCCAGCAGAACAGAAAGTATTTTTAGTGTGCAGTTTCAAACCAGTGTAACTTCTGTCTCATTCTGCTGCCTCACAATATTCCTGTTTATTCTGCCTCACTCTAACTGGGGCAGCCTCAGGATGGCCCAGCCTGCACCTCACACCCCCAGCCTGCACATGAAGGAATGCAGGGTCACAGAGTTGAAGGTAAAATGACTCAGTGGCTCCTGTCCTGGGGTTCTGTCAGATGTACAACATGTCAGGGTACATTAATGGATCTAAATCCTTACTGAATCCACCAGCTCCATGCACAACCACCAGAAGCTGAAGCATCACAACTCTGATGACTGCATCTCATCTGGAGGATTTATCTGTTGTTCCAAATGTTTCATTCCAAAGTGAAATTCTGATTTTTTCACTTTATTTTTCAGTACAGAAGCATTCAGGTGATTTCACAGATCACCTGAATTTTTTAGTGCTGGTATAGATTAAAACCTACTTTTTGGCACAAGTAAAGCTTCTCCCAAAAAGATATACTCTCTCTATATTTCTTTTAAACTGACCTATGGCACCTTCTGGTGCTTATTCACAGATCTCACTCTCTTTATTTCGTTATGAATAAATCAATGGGCTGAATCCCCCTGGCACAGCTCTGGCATACCAGCAGGGCATCTACATTTTGCAGATGAGCAAACTGAGAGACCAAACACTTTAAATGGAGAAGCCCTGAATTCTCTTGCATGCTTTTTGCTTTTGACTTCTGGTTTTCTGCTTACTATTCACAACAAACAAATGAGGACAAACACCTACATACTTCTTCTTGTAGGAGCGTGCCCCAGTGCCACCACACTGCTTGTGTGGTTTGCTGCCTTCCCCTCCCTTGACTGATATTCTGTCCCCATTTCTTGGTCCTTGATCCATCCCTGCCTCTCTCAGGGCATATCTCTTGAACTTTTTTTTTTACTTTTCTCCCCTAAGTATTGTGTATTATCTCTCTCCCTCTTTTTAAAAATTTTATTTCCTTTATTTTAGCTCATCCCCCAAGATTCTCTTCTCCTTGCTTCAAGATAATGCTTGAATCTGGTGAAAAAAGCAAACCTCATGTGCTGAAGAGCCCGATGAACTGATTCAAAAGCAAAATGGGAGCAAACAGCAAAGCAGCACAGAGAGAGGAGCTGCAGCAGTCCCTGGTCTGTAGGTGCTGTTGTGTTTCCCTTTGCAGGTGAGAGGAGGTGTCTTGTGGCACTGACCACTGCTCCCTTTTGCTGTCTCCCAGCCTCTCCTGCAGCCTCTGCATTTCTGCCCTGCCCTGTGTGTGCCTTGCCCGGTGGATGCTGAGGAGAGGCTCAGTGCAGGCTGCAGGGAGGGCTCTCAGGAGATCATCTCAGACTCTCCAAACAGGGGCTGTGCATTGCTCACTGCTCTGGAGATGGCTCTGCCCCTGCTCTTTGGACAAGGTAGCTCTTGCAGACCGTGGCTCAGCTTTTTGGCTAACATCTCTTTTTCCTTCCAGGAAAATGCTGAGTTTATGCTGGGTTCAGCAATCCTGATGTCTGCACAGTTGAGAGAAATCACGTCACTGTGAGTGTGAGTGTGCCTCTGCAGCTTGGACAAGCCTCTCACCTGCCCTGGGGAAGGAACAGCAGGGCTGGCAAGCTCTGGAGTCACAATATGCTGACTAAGGTCAGTAGCTTGCAATGACTCATAATCTGTTTTTCTGGCAGCCCAACCATACAGCAGGTTGTGCTTTTTAAAATCATCTGTTTCTTTAAAAAACATCAAAAACCATCAGAAAAGTTAATGCCTAAAGATATACAGGAAGGTGTGACCCTTTGACAGGATACATGCACAGTGCTGAATTCTCTGTTCATTGGCATCCCTCCCTCACTCTGCTGTGCTAGCCTATTTTCACCCTGACAAAGAGAAATTTTTATAACATACATTACAAAATATATTTACTAGGTTGTCTTTCTGGTAGCCATTATTTTTTCCACTTTCTGATCACCTACTGCCAACGTGGAGAGGGATGTTGGGCAAAGCCAGCTGAACAGTCTTGTGCCAGGATCTCACTGAGTGCCTGAGATGTTGCTGCCTGCCATGAAGTATGCAATTTCTAAAATGAGGGACTTTTCCATCTTTTCTTAAAAATTTCTGTTCTGTGCTAAAGATAGTACTTAAACTGCCTCAGTACCCATCAATCATAGAATCATAGATGTTTTGGTTTGGAAGGAATCTGAAAAATCATCAAATTCCAACCACCTGCCATGGGCAGGGCCACCTTCCTCTAGACCAGGATGCTCCAAGTCCCATCCAACCTGGCCTTGAATGCTTCCTTGAGTACTTGGAATTAGTAAAAAAATTTAATTTGTTAGGAGAATCTGCCATGACAACTTTTTAAACTTTCCTTTTTCTAACTTTTATTTCAAGGTTTTTTTCTGACTTTGTTCCTCTTTGTTTTTCTTTGTCTTTTACCCCAGAATAATTTTGGAGCAAACAAGCATACAGTCATTGGGAAAGGAAGCTGTTTCATTTCAAGATGTGAAAGGAATTTTAAATCACATTTGAAATAAAATTACCTTGTCCACAAGATTTGTCTGCATGGATTAATATCTGTTGCTTGCCTGTAAACTCCTGTGCTGTGCAGGTGGTGGCAGAGCAGAGCAAAACGAGCCTTCCAGCATCCCCACCCTGGCAGGAGGAAGCACTTCCACTGTGCTGTAGAGCTACCTCTCAGAAACAGGTCATAGATAAATGCAGCAATGTGCATAAAACCAGTAATCACTGAGATGGTTTCTTCAGATTCATAATAGTGATATTAATAATAATCATTAATTTGTTGTTTAGAAAAACACCCAAGCCCAGCCAAGCATTTCCACCTTCCATAGATGGCAATTCAATTACTGTTTTGGTGGAGTTAAATCTCTTGATATTCTGCTGAGAAATTTCACTCTTTATTTATTTTTGTTTTATGGACTGGGACACAGGGACATACTTGCCTGAGGGCACAAAATGATTTTATTTGAAGTTTTTTGTAGGACTTTTGCCATAGTTAACACTACAGGTTGAAAGGAGGCTCTCAGTGTTATCCTTAGATTAGGCCTCCCCCAAACAGGTGCCCACAGTGCAGAAATGTCTATTTCCTGCTCACACTATTGCACAGAACATTGCTCTGCCTATTCAAGCCAGGGAGAGATCCTGCAGAAGAAGAAACAGCCTCCTGAACCCAGCAAGCACTGAACACCATTGGAGGGAGGACCACCTAAATCACAGCCTCTCCTCAAAAGCCTCCTGCCTGTGTTTTACAGCTTCACTTGTCTTTCACATTTCCTCCTTTCTGTGTTTTCCTGTACAAGCTCAGGCAAGGAAGAGCTTTTCCTGGGTACAGAAATCTGTGGCTCTTGGGGCATTTTTAAGCCCACTGCTGCCAGTCAAGCAGTTCATTCAGAAAGCCTTTCAGAGCAGGCTGAGGCTGCAGCACATCCCTTGGTGCCTGGGGACTTGTACCAGGCTGGGGCTTAGCAGTGGAAATTTTTGTATTTTCCAGCGTGAAAACAAAGCTCTTCTCTTGACTGAGATCTCTGGCACTGCTGACAGCATTTCCTGGGGTCCTGTCAAATAACAGAGTGGTATTGTCTCTAAAAATCAGGACCCACATTAAAAGTTTCTAAGCTGTGTTTATGAAAATCTTGGAGTAATTTGATTAGGAACCTGAATTTGGTCAGACTCCTTCCAGTTTCCCCACTTCATTTCTGTAGGATACTGCAGCTGCTCTGACGAAAAACAGTTATTTAAAAATTTGCTTGTAGCTATGGCAACCTCCATGCACTGTATTTCAATGGAAAACCTAAAACAGCATCAGAAGTTTCTTAATAGGATATTTATGAAGATTTTAGTCTTTGTACATTTTAAAATTGAAATATTCAATTTTTAAAGGGGAGGTTATCAAAATCTCATTAATTTTGGAAAATGCATTTTGTTGTAAGGGCTGCTGCTTAGCTTTTTTTCCTTTTGTTTTTTTCTTTCTTTTGTTTTGTTTTGTTTTTGTTTACGATTCCTCTGGTTGCTTTAACTCTTCAGCGCCTAAGACCTGGAGCACTTCCCAAGTGCCAGCCCCTCCCTCCTGTCTGTGCCTGCCTCCCACTCTGTCTTGCAAATCCTGTTTTTTTACTGGAGGGACAGGGCAACCAGTAGTGTTGGCACAAGGCTGGAGCAGTGCTGGGGTGTCAGACTTTGCCTTTCTGCAGCAAATAACTCGGGGGGTTCATTTAGCCCTGTGCCCATTAATTGCCTATTGTTTGTCTGCTCTGAGAGAAGCAAATAGATGTGCTTGTAGTTGGGTTATTTGGAATCTCCACGATATTTCAATGCTCTTTCTCAAAGGCACAAACTATCACGGGGTACTCAGTTTGCCTAGGCACAGCCCTAGCAGTATTTAACCTCCCACACAACTCACCTTGGAAAGGTTAAATTTGCAAATCTGCTATTTTTCTTTTGTTTTCTTGCCTCTTCCTTTCCTCTCTGCCTTTACGCCTTCAAACTCGTGAGGATGAAATTAAGGAAGGCTTGCTGAAACACACAGTCTGCTGCCCTAAACCCCTGGAGCCATGCTGATACCTTCTGGTGCCTCCAAAGTGTGGATTAGGTCTAATTAATACTGTTTCTTGATCAATGGTTCTGACACAAACGCATGGAAGGGATTTATGTAATTACTGCTGTAACAGCCAGGGATTTTTGGTAGGCAGCTCCCTGCGCTGCAGCAGGGAAGTTTGCTCCTAGTGACAGGATTTTTGTCTGCTGTAGATGACTGACTGCCCCATCACTCTCGAGTTTTTGTTTTTCCTTTTTCCTGGACAGGTTTGAAGCTACTGGTTTGCAGTGGAAGCTGTCTAAGATGTGGGCAGACAGTTTCCTCAGGTGCCACAGGTTTGTATAACTGAGCATTGGCACCTTTTGTCTGATTACTCCTGACCCACGAGTTCTCTGAACTTCTGCTAAATAAAACCAGCTGATATAAACTCGGTTTGAGGTCTGAGAAATCCTGTCATAAAGCCAAGTTCTCTGATACATACTGTTCATATTTGGCTGAGAGTCTGAAAACGTGCATATTTACTTGAGCACACCCAATATTTACACATCCCCGGCAGTCTCCGTGCTGCCGTCTGCCTGTTTGGTTGTTGTTGTGTGCTGCCATCCGCCGCCGAGTCCCGGCGTGCGGGGGAGCGGGCAGAGCAGCCATTACTGGGGGGTTTTCAGGGGTTTTCGGGGGTTTTCAGGGATTTTCCCCGATTCCCCCGAGCAGCAGAGGCGGTGCGAGGCTCCCTTTGCCCGGGAGAGGGCAGGGGTGTCGCGGCAGAGCACAGGCGGGGATGGCATCCACAGGAATGCCGTCCACAGGGGCCTGGGCAGGCCGAGACCCCTCTGTTGTGAACGGGACCCGGTTCAATAAGGACCGGCTTTCAGCAGGGAAGGGAGAGCGGCTATCCCGTGGACAGGTTGGGCCTGCTGAGCTTTCTGGGCAGTGGGAAACAGAGCAGGGACCTTGGTAGTAATGTAAGATTAGAAACTGAAGGAGCTGTGGCACCTCGGGAGGCTGTACGGGCCCTGGTGAGGGATTGGGGCACCCCTGCCCGTCTGTGAGCTGTACGGGGCTGTGTGTGCAGGAGCTGCAGGGCAGGAACGCCATTCACAGGGACCTGGGCAGGCCGAGAGAACCTCACGGGCTTCAACAGGGCCGGGTGGGAAAGACATTGAGACTGTCCAGAGAGGGCACCCAGGCTGGAGAGGGGCTGGGAACACAAACCCTGTGAGGAACCACTGAGGGAGCTGGGGGTGTTCAGCCTGGAGAAAAGGAGACTCAGAGGTGACCTTATCACTCCCTACAACTCCTTGAAAGGTGGCTGTGCTCAGGTGGGGTTGGTCTCTTTCTCCAGGCAGCAACTGACAGAACAAGAGGTCACAGTCTCAAGCTGTGTCAAGGGAAATATAGGTTGGATATTAGGAAAACGTTTTTCACTGAAAGAGTGATAAAGTACTGGAATGGTCTGCCCGGGGAGATGGTGGAGTCACCATCCCTGGATGTGTTTAAAAAAAGACTGGATGTGGCACTGGGTGCCATGGTTTAGTTGAGGTGTGAGGGCATGGGTTGGACTCGATGATCTTGAAGGTCTCTTCCAGCCTTGTGATTCTGTGATTCTGGGAGGTCCTGCATGTAGGTCAGAGCAATCCCAAGCACAAGGGATTGCTAATCACACACTGGGTGGAAGATGGATTGAGAGCTGAAATGAAAGCCTTGGGACTGTAGTTTGATGAGCTTTATGTGACCCAGCAACGTTCACTTAGAACCCAGAAAACCAAAAGTGTCCTGGGCCGCAGCACAAGCACGGTGGCCAGCAGATGAGGGGGAATTCTACCCCTTTGCCCCACTTCTGTGACATCCCACCTGGTGTGCTATATCCAGCTCTGGGGTCCTCTGCATAGGAAGGACGTGGACTTAGTGGGTTCAGAGGAGGCCACAAAGATGCTGGAAGAACCTCTGCTATGGAGACAGGTTGGGAAAGCTGGGGGTGTTCAACCTGGAGAAGAGAAGGCTCCAGGGAGACCTTAGATCACCTTTCAGTAGCTGAAAGGGCTTCAAGAGAGTTGGAGAGGGACTTTGGACAAGGGCATGGAGTGATGGAAAAAGGGGAATGGCTTTAATCTGAAAGAGAGTACGTTTAGATTAGATGTTAGGAAGAAATTTCTCCGAGGGTGGTGAGGCTGTGGGACAGGCTGCCCAGAGAAGCTGTGGCTGCCCCGTCCTGGAAGTGCTCAAGGCCAGATGGGATGGGGCCTCAAGCAACCTGGGATAGTGAAGGTGTCCTTGCCCATGGCAGGGTGTTAGAACTGGATGATCTTTAAGGTCCCTCCCAACACAAACCATTCTATGTTTTCATCATTTTACTTTAAAAATACTAAATTTAGCAAAGAATTTACAGGTGTAGTGGAACAAGGGGCAAAGTCAAAACAGGGGTGTTCTCAAAACTGTTACTTTCACTGACTAGCACTGGGCACTTTTTCCATTCTTTTCTAGAACTCAGCAGGAAGAAAGGTTCCGTGATCCCAAGCTTATTTAGTCAAAATAGCTCTGTGGTTGCCTTTGCTTCAGGAATTGTCTGTTTGCACAGATGATTGCTGAGCTGAACCTGAGAAACATTTGCTTCATCTCGTTCCTCCTTCCCTGAAGACTCCTGGTTTGCAGGAGCATGTCAGTCCCTTTTGTGAAGCTTCAGAGTTGCTTGGGAAGCCAGACACAATCTTCAGATTTATCAAAACGCATTGCTTGCTTTTTGTCAACATTGCTGATGTCAGCATGAACAACAGGGCAAAACCATTAATATTAGGCAAGCCAAGTCTGGGTGGTGTCTATCTCACACACACACAAAGTTTGGATTTGGCTCAGCTACTGCTGTACAGGCAGTGGTGGTATTAGTCTATAATGGTGTTGGAATTAAGTCTAGGTGGCTGCTGGGCTTAATACTGAGCCAGTTGTCCCCAGGGCTGGACCCTGACCCAGTGCTGAGCATTCCTACCAGTGCAGATCTTTGGGGCAGCACTGCAGCTAAGGAAAGCTTTTATCTGGCTCAGGCTGGACACAGAGGGAAAGACCCTGTCACCATGGAGTGCTGTGAAGGCTGGTACTGTGCCTGCCACTCTCCACACACAATGACAACATAAAAGAGAAAGAGGCCGCTCTTCAGGTGCTGTGCTGGGAGAGCATATTACAGAAATAGAAACAGTTGATCTAGCACTGCCCTCCTGTGGGTAGAGCTGCCTTTCCACAAGGCACAGAAGCACCAAAACTGCTTCTTCACACATGGGAGAGAGAATAGTCTCCTCTTCTGCCATTACTGAAGAACTGGTCAAATTATTTAATAATTTTAATGGTAAAGCTATTTGTTTTTTCATCTGGAAAGCTATGGCTGCTGTCCAAATCATCAAGGTCCTTTTTATCTAAGTAAATGGGTAAATATTTCAAATACATTATAAAAAGGTAGAGTCTCACTGAATACTTTCACAAAGAGACTGAAAGATAACACTGAATTGCTGAAATAAAAATGCATCAGTGGATGTAAATGGATCTCACCTGCGACAGTAGAAATCCCTTTTGTCTGAATGTCTAGTTGTGACCAACTGGGGATTGCAATCCATCTTGGGCAAGGTAGAGCTATTTGTTTAAAATGCTTTACCTTTGCATAGGAGTTGCTCCAGTAATGACTCAGGAGGAGATTGCAGTGAATTGAATCACTACTTAAATTGTCAAATGCATGAGAAATTCAGCTGCAGAAAAAAGGTTAGTGAAAAGCCTCCAGAGTGTAAGGCGATCACAGCCCAAAGTGCTCTGATCATTTTAACTTGGTAACTGCTGCAGTCTGGGCTGAGCCTCACTGCTGATGGTGTTTTTCACTGCAGGACTCTTCTCCTGCTTTTCTTTGGATTATATGGGTATTGCCTAGTGTGCAAATACAGAGAATGTTTCCATTCAGTGCTTTTTGTATGCAGAATGTGTTAATCTGCTCTAAGCAGCAGAGCATCTTCCATAAACTGATATTTTGACGCATCTTTTGGTCCATGGCTACTTCAATTTTCCTGAAGGGGAAACGTGTTGGCACAGAAAGCAGAGCTGCAGAGGTCCCACTGCTTGAAGGAACTGAGTTACCTTCAGCTGATGAAATTCTTCTGTCAAAGGAGTCCAGGCCTACACAGACATACTGAAACTGTGGTGAAAATCATGCAGATGTGATTTCCTTTCTCAAAAGGAGGTACTTTGTTCCTATCAGGTCAGGAACTGGATCAGAAAGGTGACACCTTTCTTAGAATGTGGAAATTTTAGTCTTTAAGGAGAACAGTTTTTATGGAGAAGATGGTGCTAAGGGTGGCAAAGAGATATTTGTGAGCAGTCTCACCAGAGGGTATCCAGGATTGTCAGTGACTCCAATCAGACATGGGCAGTCCTGCTCACTGCCAAGCCAGTTCTCAGCTTTCTGCCCAGCAGAACTCCCCCAGCCTCCAGCACCTCCATTTGTACCCAGAGATGTACAGCCTTAGAAGCTGTGAGGGTGGGGATCAGCAGCCGGCTCTGTCTGCTGTGGGCAGAGCTCCTGGTCCTGCCCTGCAGCTCTGTCAGCCAGTGCTGACTCTGGCTGTGGGAAGGATCTGCACAAAGGCAGGGCTGTCCTGCTGTCCTGTGTTCCATGGACTTCCCTCCCTTACAGAAGTCTGAGCATTAGCCATCTATCCTTGCTCAAGCCAGGGAGAGTCTTACAGCTCCAAAATAATTAAATGCAGAGACCAAGTATTTCATGGGAGTCTGAGTAACCTGTTGGATGGTGGGGGCTTGGAAAAACCTCATTTTCCCACAGTGAATAATGAAATAATTACATAATAACAGACAAAGCTGCTGATTTTAAGGAGGTTCACTTTCCCAAGGGTAATACTAAGATGACAAGCTTTTCCCTCTGGTGTGACACTTACTGCTTTTCCCTGTGTGGTATTTTATTGTGGTTTCTATGGAGCAAGTGGCTACTTAGCAAAAGTAATATGTCAGTATGAGAACTTTATATGGGGTCTGGGATATCATCACTGAGCTCTTCATGTATTTAAAAAAACATAATACTGTCAGGAGAGATCATTTATCTGTCACTACTAGCTTGCTTCCCAGACCACACCACAAAGCTTTTATCCAGGGGTTCTTTCCCTGCTCCCAGGAGTTATTGGCAGCAGCAGCTCCCTGGAGCTGAAGTGTAGAGGACAATTTAATGTGACTAAAGCTTAAAAAATGCTTCTCTCCTTTCTAATTCAAACTGTATGTGATGAATTATCACTCCTCCTAGGGTTAGAATATAAGCCCAATATCTTACACCTGGCAATATTTAATGGCTGTGTGTATGCAGCCTCTTTGCTCTGCAATCCAGGGGAATGGCTTCTTAAATATTTCTCTTAAAGACTTAGTGTTTGTGTTGGCTTTCCTCTAAATTCATAGTATTTCATTAGCAGCTAAACTGCAGCAAACCCCACATAACTATTAGGAAGTCTCTGCAGATAGAGAAAATGCAGTCACAAGATTGCTAAACAGAAATTGCTCTGTCTTTAAATGACCATGGGCTCTCAGCTGTTCCTTTGTTTGGATTATTATAGACACACATAAAATATTTGACTGAATGCTCAAGTTTTCCCCAGCTAGAATCTAGACGGATGTCTGATAAAATAACAAACACATCCCACTCCAGCCCCCTTCAGAATCCCCTTCCTGCTTTGGCTGGATATCTCCCTGTATTGAATCGAGTATTTCAGGGACTAAATTGGACAAAGAAAGTAAACAACCTCCTTCACATTGATTTCCAAATCAAATCATTGTTAATCACATCAATATTCCCAGCTGGTTCAACAGCATTGGAGTCCAGCTTTCTGGCTCAAACCAGCTCCTCAGCATGGATGCCATGGAGCCATGTGTGTTGCCTAGGTTTGCTATTAACTTTTGTTGGAAGCATTCAGGTCTGATTCTTTCACCTCTTTAGTTCTGCACGTGACATTGGATTTCAAATCTCTCTGTGAAGGGAAGGGGACCCCTGCCCTCTACTAAAATAGTGATCCAGGGCACCATTGACTCACTTAAAAGGAACCCCAATTCCCTAGTTACTGAGAAGTCTGACAGATGTTTCAGCACAGGGAGCTGCTAATTTCTGGGGCTAAACTCTTCTCTTTTGGAGTACCGCTCTGTTGGTGAATGTGACATCTTAGATGGTGTCAGTCTGCCTCCTCAGACTGTGCTGACTACGGGGCAAAAGCCTGCTCTTGCTGACATTTGTCCAAAGGGTTAATTTCAAGCCCATGTGCATCTCTTTGTGTTCAGTGAGGTGCCTCTCCTGCTTTAAGCTAAGTGAGTGCCTGTGTTTTGGGAGGTGGTAGTCAGAGCACAGACAGTGGAGCTGTGCTCTGACTGGCAGTGCAGCCTTGGTCCTGGCAGTGTGGGAAGGGATGGAACAGAATCGGCAGATCTGCCCCAGGACAGGTTTCCCTGCAGGTGGTGAACAGCTCCTTCACTCTGTTGCAAAAGAAAGAATAGAATGGAAGAGAAGGTGGGAGATACAAAACTGGCTGTTTCCAACAATAACAAGAAACCACAGCTGTGTGCACACATGGGAAAACAAGCACACACAGAGCACACTCCAGTCCCATGTAGAAATGCCTGTCAGACTGGATTAATTGACAGTCTGAATAGGAGAAGGTGAGCCTTGGAGCTCTGAACGCCTTCTCCCAGTTTGACACAGCTCATGGGAGCTCCTGGGCACAGCTGGCTGGGGAAACATATGCTGCCCATTTGACAAAAAATAAATTTACCCTGTCAGATAAGCAAGACTTCAGGACTTATATCTGTAACACCCATTAGGAAAGGCAAGGTATGAAGTAACAAACCTTGCTCTCTGCTGGTTCCTTTGCAGTGCAGTAGGGCTCACCCCTCCTGAGCACTGCAGTGGCCTGGGCAGCCCTGGTTCTGTTAAAGGCTCATGTGCTGCTCTCCTGGTCAGGGGACCTAGGTGCCCTCTGCTTAATGAGGCCACTGACAGTTTGATTCTGCTTTCTGTGACAGTACTGCCCTGTGCCTGCACTGAAATTGCCTGGGGGGGCTGAAATGTGGCCTCAGGCTGGTGTGTGATCTTTAGAGCAGGATCACCAGCCAAGGCTGAGATTGGAATTGGGTTTGGAAGGGTCTCTAACTTAGAAATGGAAACTGATGAGGTGGCAACGGTTCTAGAAGGAGACTTAAATGTCTCTGAAGATGGTTGAGTGAACTTAGGCAGTATTGGCTGCTTTATGTTTTATTTTTTTAGGCCCACCAAGCCTATGTCTAAGTTAGCCAGGCTTTTGGGCTCGCTCCATAGTCAGATGAGCTGCCACTATGGGCAACTGTTTTGGGTTGGTTTTGTCTTTCCTCATCCTTCTTGACTCAGAGCCTCTAAACAGATTTTTGAGAGGAAATGAAATAATTCCCCAGAGCTGGTTAAGTTTTCCTACCCATCCCAAATCCCTCTGGCAAGGAATCCAAATTCTTGCAGGAGCAGAGGGAGATGCTGGTTGAAGAGTGTCACCATGACATTTTCTGAAAAATCCCTTTGCCAGGATTTTTTCTCCTGGGAAGCTGAGAAGCCTCAGAGGAAAAGAAAAACAATATTATCTGATTTGCTTCTCCCGTTTTGCTGCTTTGGAATGTGTCAGGTGCATGTTTGATTGGTTCCATGTGAATTGTTTTAATTTAATGACCAATCATGATCCAGCTTTGTCGAGGCTCTGAGGAGTCTGAGGGTTAGTCTGAGGGTTTTTATTATTAATTCTTTTCTAGCTTTCTGATGTATCCTTTTCTCTATTATTTTTAGTATAGTTTTAGTATATAATATGTAATATATAATATAACATAACATAACATAACATAACATAACATAACATAACATAACATAACATAATATAATATAATATAATATATCAGCCTTCTAAGAATATGGAGTCAGATTCATCCCTTCCCTTGTCCTGGGACCCTCACAACCACAACAGAAGAGTTAACACATCACACTGATACCCTCTATCACAGAGCTCCAAACAAAAAACAAACAAACAAAATGTACCACTTCTAGTGTAGATCAGCCCATTGGATCCATGGCTTTGCTCCTGCCACGGCAGAACAGACTCACCTGCCTGGATGAGTGCTGGTAACTCATTTCATCTTTACTTCTTTTATTTTAAGCAAAGTTTCATTTTCAAAAAGTGCCTGACTGGTATGTTGGACACCTGGATTGCAACACAATGAATGATTATTGCCAGAAACACAGAAGTGTTAAACAAAAAGCTTGAGCCGAGGAGCAGCTCCCCAGAGAAGCATTCCCGCAGGAACTGTCCCAGCTGCTCGCTGCCACCAGAGCTGTGTGGGATTGAGGAGCTCCCTTGGGCTTTGGGACATGTGGTGAATGAAGAGTCCCCTTGTTAAATAGAGGGCTGAGAGGTGTCTCACTGCTGAAGGGTGACAACCAAGGAAACAGGGGTGTCTTCTTCCCTCAATACCTTGGCTGCAATGTTCTCATCACAAACAGGCATTTTGCATGAGGAGAGCCTGTATAAAAGAGGTTGCAAATGTGGTACCACGTGTGCCAGAATTCGTGCCTTGTGCCAGCTCCTTCTGCCCTGAATCCTGCCCTGAGAGTGGCTGAGGGTGATCAGCTCAGCCAGAGGTGTCACCATCACTGTGCTGGTGGCATTGGCCTGGCTCCCCAGGCTGTGATGGGTCACTGGTCCCAGCCCAGGCACCAGGTGCAGCCACCACCCTGTGCTGTCAGCTGTCCTGGGACAAGCTGGGTGAGGCTGAGCCCCTGGTGGGGACACAGGCAGGAGGCTGGTTCACTTATGCTCCAAAACTGATATGTGAAAGCTGCCTAAAACAAGGTGGGGGCTTGAAAAATACCTTGAAATGCAATTGTTGGAGGTGCAGCCAGCCCTGGAACATTTCTTAAATGAGAAACATCTTTTTTCTGGGATAATCTATCATGCTTGAAACATTCTGAAAGGCTGTATCTTTCCCCTAACTATCTTTACCATTTTAATTTAAAAGCTTTTAAAGATTATCACCCAAATGAATGATAAGTAGTAAGAGGGTAAACTGCACTGAGCTCTCCATTAATGCAAACAATGCAAAGCGACTCTGCCCTATTTGCAGAAAATTAATGAACTTAAAAAAGATGAACTGCATGTCATTCTAGTGATCATAAGTTGTTTTTCATGCAAGAAGGTTTGCAGCTTTATACATTAAATGCTGAGACAAAAGAAACATCTGCAATATTAATAATTGTAATAGATGATTGTATGTTGAGGCAATAGAAATAATATTAATTTTCTTTAATGAAGATTAATGAAATTGTTCTGATCTTTCCATTACAATTTCAACAAGTTTTTCTAATCAAGAAGATCCTGCTCTTTGAAAGCTAATTTTTCATTTTTAATTCCTGAAATGTCAGCGGAACACTAAAATGTAAAGGCAATATCGTAGGATGTCAGTACATTTCCAGTTCTAATGGAAAATTGATGCATTTCAGGGGTTTTGTTTTGCTTTTGATTAAAAGAAAAAACCTCAGCCTATTACAGAAAAGTATCTTTTCCTGTCACAGTCCTTCATCTATAGACTGACATGGCAGATATTCTTCACTGGGCTTATCAACAGCTGGATGGACAAAGTGCCTTTTCCCTAAAGCTGACTAGGGCACGATGCCAAGCACTTTGAGTTAAAGGATGCAGCCTTGAGGGGTGGGGAGAGAGGTCCTGGTCCTCACTGAAACCACAGTCAGCACAGATAGATCATCTTTGAAAAGTACCCCAGCTCATTAAGCCTGGTTACAGATACTGGAGAACAAGTGGAACCTGATGTTTTTGGGGGTGTTCATGTTCAGATGCACAAAGGAGCATGGCTATAGGAGTTCACTTGTCTTTGGGATGAGACAACTCTGCCCTTCTTTTGCCGCCCACATCAATGCTCCCAGAACCCCTGTGGGACTGCCTGGGGGTGCTTACTGCTGAGGAGGCTCTCTGCCTAGGTGGACCCTATATCCCCTCTGCCAGCTGCTGGGTATCAGCCCTAATTCTAGAAGAAAAAAATTTTGGGTGTTTGCACAGGATTTTCTTGTCTTAATGTCTATCATATATATCTTATAATCTGCTGTCCAACACTTTTCATAGCATTAATACGGTTGTTGAGCCTTCAATATTTTTCACACCTGGCAGTTTCCTAGAAAGCATCAATTATTTTCCTACCTGTGTTCACAGTTTTGTTGTCATTAAAAAAAAAAAAAGAGAGAAGGAATTGTAAGGATTTATTTTACTTTTTGTTTAAACAGAAGAATTGAATTTGTTCATAACCTTTATATAAGCACAAACCTGATAACTTCCAAAGCTAATGATGAAATCTGAACAGGTGAACTGCCATTTTCAGGCCAGTAGATGTGAAGAAGAAACACGATAAAAAGTCATACTGAGAATCACAAGTGATTAGTGTGATGTTAGGGTCATTTCTAGCTGCATTAATGCCCCAAAGCACATGTAAGCACCCACAGATACAGAAAGTATTTCTCTCCTGTAGTGTTTCATTTCTATGCACTGGGAAAATTTCCTGGTATCATGCAAGTTGGGCTGAGAAACAACTGCCTTCTCCCCTTCCACTTTTCCTTCCTTCCTCAGCAACTCATGTTTGTTCTGCCACCTGCATTGTGCCCCAGTCCCTCTCCCCTGCCCTTAGTTCATTGGCACTGCTCTGGTTTCACAGGTGGACACCGTGTCTCCTCCAGCTTAATGGATGCCCCGAAGTTTCCAGGTTGCTGAGACTTTCATGGCCCCTTCTGCTGACTCAGGTGCTTCTGCAACAGCACCATGGCAGCCAGGGAAGGCAGATTCTTGAGACGCAGGAGCTTTGATGTCACACTCTCTTTTTATTGAAAACCAACAAGGACATGAGGACTTTTGTGTCCGTGTGCTGTGTGCTCTCTCTCGGCAGGGTCACTCACACATTCACTTGACTTGTCCCTTTCTGTTACACATATCAAATACCAAGATTGCAATTACAGTAAGCATGGACTTTCCTGCCTAATTGAGATTAACACACACAGTTAGAGCATTAGCTCAGGAGCTGAACCTTGGGCCTTCCTGCAATTACTTATCTGTTTGCTGTGTCAGGTCCTGATTAGTTATTTCAACAGTTACATATTTGCAGCCCTTTGCTGTGGGAGAGACCTGTTCCGGCCCTTCAGTGCACAGCAAGGGCCTCTCCCAGGTGTACATGCACATAGGTGTACATGCACATAGGTGTACATGCACATAGGTGTTCATGCACACAGGTGTACATTCACACAGGTGTACATGCACATAGGTGTTCATGCACACAGGTGT
>VYZP01037787.1:0-71502 GCA_013400635.1 Hypocryptadius cinnamomeus | reverse complement strand
CACACAGGTGTCCATGCACACAGGTGTACAAGCACACAGGTGTACATTCACACAGGTGTCCATGCGCACAGGTGTACATTCACACAGGTGTAAAAGCACACAGGTGTCCATGCACACAGGTGTCCATTCACACAGGTGTCCATGCACACAGGTGTACATTCACACAGGTGTCCATGCACACAGGTGTCCATGCACACAGGTGTCCATACATGCAGCTGTGTGCTCCCAGTGATTTGCACATTTTGCCACATGCCTTGTTCTCAGCTAGCATCACATATCCCTGTGTGGGCAGCAAAGCCCAGCCTGCCCGTGAGCACCCTCAGCTTCTCCTCGTGCCTCTGTGTGTGACTCGAGGCACTGCAGCCCATGCTGCTCTCTGGGTGAAATGGAGCCATAAAATGACAGCTATCACAGGAAATGTGCAGTGGTTGCAACCACCAGTAACTGGGCTACTAGCCTTGAGCAAATCACCTTCTCCTGTGCTTCTGCTTTCCCCAGGAACAGTGTGGTTTCTGGAAGACCTACTCTGCTGACTGTGAAGTCTAAGAGGCAGAGGTGGATTTTCCTAAGGTTTTTCGGTACTTCTGTGCTTTGCAGGTGAACCAGGGTACTGACAGAGTTCTTGTGCACCTGTCTCCAGCTTGACTGGGTGAAGCAGGGCAAAGGGCTGAGATTGCTCAGCCGGTGGCCACAGGGAAGAACAGAGAGAGAACATTTCAGTTGCACCCCAAATCCTGCTCCCTGCTGGTTCCTGTTTTTCCTTGCTGGATTCTTCCAGCAGAAATGCAGCGTGGCAGGAGCCTTGAGCTTTTCCAATGAGTGTCAGCCAGAGGTGGCTGAATGCTCCTCATCCTGCTGTGCCTGGCACTGCCAGGTGTAATTCCAGAAGGGGCCAAACCCTACCAAACCCTATAGCCCTGCTGGGTTTCCCAAGAGGTAGCTCTGTCTGCAGCTATCCTCCTGCTTCTTCTTCTTTCTTACTTCCTCTCAGTTTTGGGGGTGTAGAGGTCTCTGCTCACTCTTCCCATCACAATGTATGTAAAACAAGCCCGTTTTGTGGTAG
Organism: Hypocryptadius cinnamomeus; assembly: GCA_013400635.1. NCBI lineage: Eukaryota > Metazoa > Chordata > Aves > Passeriformes > Zosteropidae > Hypocryptadius > Hypocryptadius cinnamomeus. The sequence continues at coordinate 70,439 of VYZP01037787.1, read as the reverse complement.
AAGCAATTCAAGACATGGTAGAAACCATTGGGAGCAGGATTTGGCACTTGTGAACCTGGGGCCCATCTGCAGCTCCAGCCAGCCTGGCTGCTTCCCAGGAGCTCAGCACAGCTGAGACTGCAGGAGCAGGAGACAGGGGAAAAACACCCGAGGAAATTATTTATTTGACTTTGTTTTCTGCACAAATCTCGCCCTAAAAAGGGCACAGCTGTCACTCCGTTTGTCAACATCAGCAAGTAACTATGTCAAGAAAAACACCATTGTACTTCTGACTTTGGTGCTTGCTCTGTCGAGCAGAGCCCAATAGGTGGACCACTTGGATCGTGTGAGGAATGGCACGGTGTGATGTGCAAAGCTGGAAGGGTTCCTCCAGCTCCAGCTAAGCTTGTTATTTTTCCCCCAATAATAGAGTGAGAATTGAGAAAAAGACAGAAAATCAGCAGTAGAAAAATCAGCTCCTCCTTGTTGAATAGAAAATTGAATTTTTTCGTGAGAACAATATACCTGAAGAACGATAAGAAACAACTTTGATATCAAGCTAAATAAATAAAAAATACATTATATAACCTCATTTTCTGTGGGCCTTACAGAAGTCTCTAATTTATCAGCTTTCATTTAACCAGAGCAAAATTAATAAAATGAGAAAAGTAGAGCTAACTGCAATACTACAAGATTTCTTAAAAAGAAAAAGAAAATGTCTGTGAGCTAATTATTTTGTCTGTGAGTAGCTGTGTGGGAATTCAGAAGGGATGACCTTCAGGAGAAGCTGATGATGGGTGAATGGCACTGCAGGCAGGGGCCCACGGTCCCCAGGCTGGTGCTAGCTGGCAGAGAATTGGCTCCACACATGGGAATTTGCAGCAGTGCTGGGGCTGGCTGGCTGCTTGAGCTTGGCACACAGCTCTCTGGAGGGAGGGAAGCAGGGGAGGAGGGATGTCCACATGTGCCTCAGCCAGTGGGGGTTGTAACCTCCTGGGACGTGCAGGGCTTCCCAAAGTTCATTAGTGCCAGGCCTCAATGTGCACGGGCAGGAAGGTGGAGACACAGGGGTGCTGGTCACCCTCTGGTGTCTGGTAGGAGCTCAAGCCACCCACAGGGTGATTCACGTCCTCAGGGGCTGATGAAGCACAGGAATACCATTGCACATCAATGTCAAACAGTGACATTGAGTGTCCCTGGTAGATAAAAGCAGCCTGTGTGCCTTTGCCCAGGGATGGATCACAGAGGAGTGTGCATAAAGCCAAAACAGCTGGGAAGCTGGGAGGAAAAACTCCTGCTCTGGGGAATTTCAGCAGAGACTCTCCCCTCTGCCTCTGTGTAACCTGACTGCAGCTCCAGCCAGCATGGAAGCTCTAGATGGAAATGCAGTGTAAGCATCTTGGCAGACCCTCCCAATCAACAGACCACAGCTGCTAGTGGAGTAGAAGGGAGTCGCCTTTTCCACCACTGAAGATAAATTTATCAGGAATTGTGATTTGATCTAAGTCACTAAATGCCTATGATTTCAGCCCTGCCTTTAGGAGCAGAATTGAGGAAATATCAATAGGAGGTTTCTTTTGGAAAGACCCATTAACCCCCTGCCACTGTTAGTCTGTGGATACTCCATGGGAGGTTTTGTCTCTGTGCCTTTAACCTGAGTTGTGAGCCCTTTCTTCAGCTCTGAGATCTGATTGCATTCCCATTCCCACTTAAACTGGCAGAGTATCATTCTACAGCCCATTACAGCTGCCAGTCATCTAAATTAATGATTTGCATTTATTTGATAAACACAAAGAGTTTCTTTAACCATTTGGAACAGAAACTGATTTTCTGTTGCAGGTGCACACAGTGCAGAGAAAGGTGTGTTGGGTTTCCTGTGCTCTCCAGTCACCTCCCCTCCCACCCTGCTGCTGGTGCACATCAGCTCACAAGTGCCTCCCTGTGCTGTCAGCCGGGCACTTTTCAGGGTGTTCTGCCCTGTATCCCACCCACCAGCAATCTTTTTATCAATGCTGAATTTTCTGTGATTTCTTACCAGCTTTCTTCTATCAATGAGAAGAAGTGCAAGTGGCTGGTGCTATAACATAACCACAGGAGAAAGCATTAAACTGAAGCTGACTTCATCAGCCCATGGGTTGTGAAATATTTGTACAACTAATTAAACTTTTTTCCATCTCTCTCCTAAATGGGAGCTTAGTTCTGATGAAGTCCAAACTTCTTCTGGGGTTACAGCTTTGCTTCAGCATCACCTTCATCCAGCAGCTGTAGAGCAAAGTAATAATGAAAGAAGTAGGAAGTTGTAGTTTATTTGTTAGTGAAAGTAGTGGTGAAGTAAAAAGGGAAGCTTTAAAAAATAAAAAGGCAGAGACAGTTTTTACTACAGGTGGAAGGAATCGCTGTTGACCTCACTTTAGAGAGATGAGACACGCTCTTGTTCATGAAGCGAAAAAAGGTAAAGGTTTATTCCCACGTCCCATTATGTAGAGTTTTACAAACATATCGTGCCTATTTCTAATTGGGCAGTAACAAGTTGTTACCTATAATGATTGGTGAATTCACCAGAGATGCCTACATGCTGGCAAGCATCTGTTTTTATATATTGTTTGCATTTTTCTCTTTGACAGTTTAGAATAGCTTATACAGGTGCAAGAAATAGTCCCAATCTTAGAACCCTTTCTCAGGGAAACAAGCTGTTTTTCACTGTTACAGGATTCTATTCTTAGGAAAGGCTGGTAGCTTTCTCACAGCTGTGTCTGATTGAGCCAAAGTCCAGTCTATGAAGCTTTACAGTCCTGCTGTTCAGCCACCACTGAAAGGTAGAACCAAAAACTCTAGAAATGCACATAATATGTAATATTGACAGATTGCCCCAGTGATTAATTAGTTTGTCAGAAAAAACCCATCAAACAAAATAATTTTTCCTCTTTCTTTTGCTGGATCCTATGTTATGTTCTTGCTGATCCTAAGGGGAGCCCTCTGCTACTGTGTGTTGGAAAGCCTTTTGCTCTGGTATCCTCTGCTTGGTTCCAGGCTGTTGCTGCTCACCAAGAGCATGGAAGGATAACAGGACACCCTGTGTTCTGTGGAAACAGCTGGTGTTGAGAGGTGTCACTTCACTTTTTATCACACTTGGTTTCCAGGCAGCAAGGCTTTTTGCCTGTTCTTTGCAGGGCAATCTACACTGCTCAGTGACTTTAGGAGAAAACAAGTTGCTTATGTTCTCTCATGGAAAATATCAGTCTTGGAAGGGAGGTGAGGAAAGAACAGAGAGATAAGAAGCATTGTTATGATTAAAAATTGTCTCACTGATCTGGTGTGGTTTCATCTTAGCCCATGGAGTGGAAAATGTTCTGACTGGAGGCAGCAAGGCCAGATTTAGTTTTTAATTACCATAATTCATTATATATAATTGTTTTTTATATATATAGGTGGTGTAAGAGAAACACTGCTCAATAAAAATTGTTTTGTGAGGCCATGGGGATGACTCAGCAGAAATAAATGTGTAGGTTGAGGTCGGACCTTGCAACATCCATGTTATTAAGGGGTAATGATTTAATGTGTAAAGACTGCAGTATTAACAGTGCTTTTATTTTGTACTTGACACTCCCAGACACTGCCAGCCCCACCCTACTTTGCAGGGCTGGCAGGCAGGAGAGCCTGCAGCTGCAGGGTCCAGCAGGGCTCTGGGTACCTCAGCTCTGCCCATGGCTCAGCCACAGTAAGAGAGGTTGATGCAGGTAGAAATGAGAATTACAGAGGACTCAAGGAACAATCAGTGTCCTCAATTATATTTGTTGTGTGAAATCTGCTGCCCTACAAATCTAACCCTTCCTGCATGGGGAGGCACCAGCCATCTGGGAATACAGATAGGCTCAAATCCAGGTGGCCCCACAGAGCCTGTCCAGGTGGGAGGTGTTTGAAAGGAGAAGCCCAAGAGTCACAGGAGATGGGAGGAAAGCAACAGAGGAAGAGTTTTGGAGGGGGGACATTCAAGAATCATTGTAAAAGATTTTTCCACTCTTGCTTCCATTTAAGTTTCATTTTTCCCTCTACACTCAAACTTCTTCTCTTTTTTGGGCTCAGATTTGATTTAAATCATTGTAGACTTCTTAGATGTATTCTGGAATAGCCTGTTTAGACAAGCCTGCAGGCAGATCCCATTAGCACCTGCTCCTTCCCCCACCTTGGAGCAGTCCCTCTGCATGACCTGGAGGGTGATGAACGGCTGCAAGTGTAAACTCAGAGAAACCAGAGTGCAGGGGTGAGCTGCAGGGAGCAGCTAATTCGCCTGCAGACTCTGTGTGGGTGAAGGGAAATCACAAATAGCCAGACAATGCAATGTGATGTGCACCCACTCCTGTTTTTTTCTAGAATTTCTGTTCCCCTCACTTTTAGCAAATGCCCTGGTGCATTACAAGTCTGAAAATTCTTGGGAAATTTCCCTTTTTTTTTTCTTCTCTGAAAGCTTTTAATAATTAAAATAAAACCTAGAAAATCGCTGCAAGGGACACTTTTTATTTTCAGCTGTGCAGAGGAATGCCTAAACCTGCCTCATGTAGAACCACTCAAAACACCCTATTAAAATTATTATAAGCCTAAATTAAATTTTAGTAATTCTGTTTTTTCATAGTTTAAGGTCATAGACTGTCAACTGAGTGGTTGACTTGATCTTCACTATAGCTGATCCATCAGCCAAAGTTAGCCTAAGTTTTGCTGACCACCATGCCTGTTCATTTAGGCTGAACTCTTCCACACAAATTTATTTCTCCATTAGTCCTGGCAGTGCCAATGCCAGGGGAAGTGACTGGATGTTAACAGTACAGCCCACCATGATGCTCCATGCCTTGATCTTCATGTGAGCTGAGAGCAGCTCAGTATGGACTTACTGAAGAGTAAGGAATTGTACATACAAGGAAGTATTAAATACTTTGGACAAAACTTAACAAATTTAGTCTTTCCTCTTTGTTAATATAAGTACCTGGAAAAACATGGAACCTTTCTAAAGTAATGTACATAGATACATGCATACATACATGTCTGTAAATCTTCTGGGTGTGCATGCACACCTTTCAGAGGGGAGACTTTGGAAATGCACACCTTTATTTCCCAGGGTTACAGCATTTCATGTTTAGTAGTTTCACTCCTCCCACTGCATTACTGCCAGCATGACAATTATTTTTTGATTCCTTTCCTCCTGTACAGTGTTAATTTTTTAATATCAAGTGTGATGCTTTTGACACATTTATAAAAAGTATTGGTTTGTAAATTAATGTGTACAGGCTTTTCTGTACATTCAGCACGGCCAAGTCTGAATGCCCTTCAGAAGTTGCTAGGTGACACTGTCATACCTCAGTCTGCTGAACAAATGAGAGCTCATCATGTTGATGCAGTGTGTTCAACCAAACATCCTGCTTTCATTTTGACAGAGGCTTTTTTTCTTTCTGCAAATCATTGTATAATTTTATGAACTGTAAGCAAGTTCAGATTACATTTTTTGCCAGTTGTGATTTAGTTCATAAAGCCAGTGCAAGTCTTTCCATGTTGCTTTCATGGAAATCAGAGCAAATTCATATATTTGCATGAGCAACAACATAGAGTGATCCAAAAAATTTAACAAATTTCACAGCTTTGAACCTGAACTGCATTTATTCTTGTTTTGCTGCCTGCACTGAAATGCAGAACAGCTGAGCTGAAGTGCATCTTTGCAACCTCCTCCACCCTCAGTCAGAGCACTTGCAAACCCACACGAACCCAGTCTGTGTAACACAAACATATGTGTGTGCATTATGTGCTTGGGCACCCAGGACAGATGAGTCAATGCTGAAAATATGTATCCTTAACCAGAACAAGCAATTTTTTCTGGCTCCTTCCCAGTAGCTGGTGCCATAACAGGTAATACTAGAATTTTATGATAGTGAAAACGAGGAAAAAAGCAAAAGTCCTTTAATTTTTTCTCTTTATTTTAATTTTTTTTCTTTTCCTTAAGACACATATTTCCTGATTTCTTCTTCCCTCTTTTGAAATAGTAATCATGCTGCACTGACTCAGACTGCTCACAAGGTGATTTCACTTACCTGGAATTGGTGAGAAATGTGTTTCTAAAAATTTTCCTCCAGGCAGGGACCTATGGAGCCAGGAAATGTCTCTCAGTGGACTCCTCTGAAGCAAAATGGTGAGTTTGAAAAGAGAGTGTTGATAGGCTTTCAAGGCTTTGGCCTGTCTCTTCCAGCATCATTTTTGTGATCCAAACTGGCATTGATTTAAGATGTGTTCCTGTGCAGGGTAAATAATAGCTTAAAGCAGCTGTTAATTACCTCAGCTCTGTTCCAGTCTTGCTTTTCATGTTTATAGATCTCCTTGAGAAATAAGAAGCAAAAGGAAAACGTCCAAGAAGAAGCAGCAAGAAGGCAAAGGAAAATAAGTGGATGGGGATTGCAAATGGAAACTCATTTCATAAAACTTTATGTAAATTTGGGCTGCATCTGTGCAAGGAACAGTGACTTAGAAAGAGAAACCCGTCAATATCTGGAGCAAGGTGCAAAACTTGGTAGCCTCTTTGCTTGCTCATGGCCACTGTGTGCTCACCTCTGAAATCTCTACCTCATCTTTCCTCCCCTGGCCTCGGTCAGGCACTCCCAGCCCCCTGGGAGGGTTGTGGCTGGGTGTGAGACCAGAGGAAACACACTGTGGGCTCCAGGCCTTATCTCACATTTATTTGGGGACAGCAAGCTGCCATGTCCAGCCATTATCTTTCGATCCATTCTTCATATATAAATATGTATACATGATATATATATACACACATACATACATAAATAAAGCATTCAGCTTCAGGCCAAGAGGGAACTATTTGTAGCACTGTTGCCCACTTGACTGCCTGGTAAGGATTGTCTTTCTGGGAATCTTGGATCATTCCCAGCATAAGTGAGCAGATAAAAATTTGTGTTTGCAAGTGCAGCAGGTGATTGCTGCTGAAAAAAACCCCCAAAAAACTACTCGTATAGTACAAAAACCAATGGGGAATATTTCTTGTTATTTTACAACTCAAACTTTCAATTACCGAGTATCACTTTTCATAGACATTCTCAGAAGAAAAAAAAATCTTTGGTACCTTGCACGACCGGGCTGAGATTCTCATCCTGAGGGCTCAGTACTTAATATCTGAAACACAAGACTCTTCCCAGTCTCCCTGGAAGAGAGTGTGCTGGATCAGTAGTATGCCAGTGTGAATGCCACCCCCTGATTACCTGCCTGTTGCCCTGAGTGGAATTTCAGAACTATCTAAAATGAAAACTTTCTCTTCTTTATGAAGACCATCTCAGTGATACTGAGCAGCTCTGCTGTTAATTGGTCTCCAGGTATTAACACAGTGTTTATCTCTCCTTACTTACTTCTCAGCCAGTCTTTCCCTTAATGTTCAAATAAAGGGATGGAGGCATCATCTGGTATCCCAGCACAGAAGCTTTCTCATGTAGCATCACCTGTTGGCAGTCAGTCTCATTGGGTTGTTTCCAAACCAGAGAGGGCAGGGTCAGCTGCCTCCCAGGATGGATGTAAAGGCTAAAATCCAGAAATCTTCTCTGTTAACCAAAGCTGTTGCTTGTCACTCTTCAAAAGACTATGAAGACAATAAACTAGTCAATTTAGTCTAATGGACAGGTGCAGTCTGTCCATTAGGGTCTTGTTAATTTTGTCTGGAAAGACTTAAAGACATTTGAATGTCATGGGTGTCAGCTGCTGGAGTGGCAGGATGTGAAACAGTGCTGATGGATGTTTGTACTTGCACAAGAGGCTAATTCCAGTTTATTGTCCAAGGTGTTAGCTATTGACATTAGTACTGTTTAAAATTTCCCCTTTGTGAATTTATTCAGATTTCCCTCTGAAATTTAGTTCTCATAAGGTAAACTTATTAGTAGGGATTTCTCCTGATAAATCTGATCTGTATTCTCTCCACATTTGGCACAAACATTTTCTGTTCAGCATCCCCCACTTCTGTCAGCATTCCAGCCACTACAGCTTAAAGCTTGCTTATTCTCATATCACTTGTTCCATGTAGAGGAAAAGATTATTATTTCCCCTTACAGACTGGGAGGGAAGCATGGAGAGATGGATCCCATTTCCTGGCAGGTATTTTCCTCTGTCAGAATCCCTGAGTGGCACCTCTGACTGCTGAAACCCACAGCAGATCATTTATTTACCTGTGGGACAGCTCCCCAGGGCCAGACCCTGCTGGGGGATGTGAGCCTGCAAGGCAGCCTGACTTGGTGGGTTTAAGGTATTTCTGCATTTTGGTTTTGTTTGAGTGCTGCTGCAGAGGGAGAAACTTTTAAAGCATTTGTTGCACAGATAGCTCTGGAAAAAAGACATTTGCCAAGGCATGTTTTGTTTCTGTTTTAGCAGCACAATTATCCATTTTGCTGCTGGCACCTGCATCTTTCTGCCCTGAGACCCCTGTATCCTCAGGGGCTGGCCAAGGACAGCCTGGGGAGCGAGCAAGTGACATCTTAACCTCAAAATACTAATTAAAAATTGCCCTTGGGCCAGTTCCAAGTCAGGTAGCAAGACAAAAGGCCCTGGAGAGGGATGAATTTACAGTAAATAGCAAGACCTGTAAGACCTTACTGTTGGTGACAGAGTTTCAATACATAGAGCTTAAATCTTACTGAAACATGATTAAAACTACTTATGTACAGTTTCTTTATCACCAATTCAGTAAAATTATTTATTTTCCTCTTCCCAAAAGTCTGATTATTTAGCACAGTTGAGCCATTAGTGGCTTAGCAAAGAAAGACCTATACACAAGCCAATAAAAATGTTTTTGCAATAAATTATCTGCTTGCCTTTTGTGAGCTGAAACAATCTGTTCGATTGTGACAGTATTGATTACAGCAAGATAAAGACTATTAAGCAGACAATATATTTCTTGAAGGTGAGAATTTAGGGGATTCTGGATAATTTCACATTTCTTGTCAATCTTTAGAAAGATTTTCATTTACCACTGAACAGCAAGCAGATCTGAATAAATTGCAAAACAGAGGTTTGCCCACAAAATGGCTTTGGATATCTGCTTTTGATAAAACAAAACTAGTTTTCATTTTATGTTATTTTCTGCTTTTCCTTAGGTAAATGTAACTTTCCAGTATGAGAATAAACCACTATTATATGTAACAAATAGAAAATATTTAAGGACATACTTTCAATGAAATAATTTTCAAATTTTGACGTTTCTAGTCGTTATTATGAAGGTTAATAATGATAGAAATAATAGCATGCAATAGGTGCTGAAACTTCTACAATCAAAGAGCAACAAAATGAATATGAATATTTAATGTATTGGCATTGAAGTGCATCAATTATTCTAATGTTTTACTAACTCTGCAAATTCCATTTTCTTTCAAGATTTCTGCATTTTTATACCAAAAGCCCTGAATAGAAATCTGATGTTTTGAAAACAGACCGATGTAATATTAATTCTGCATTGTGATAAAATTTTGCCATAAGCCCCTTGACTGCTATGAAACCAGTATCTTTACTTCAGATGATTAAAAAAAAAACCACCCTGTAATCTTCTATACATTGGGGTGACACAGAAATCCTTAAAATCTAGACTGTGGTTACAGTGATGAAACCACCGTAATCAGAAAAAAAAGGTGAAGATATCACATAAAAAACTGTCCTGATTCTCAGGACATGCAGGCCCTGTCTCTGTGCTATTGAAAGAGCAGAGGCTTTGCCACTGACCCCACAGGGCACAGCACCAACCCCTCCTTTCACTGCTGTCTCTTCTACTCTGCCCTCAAGGCAGGCACACACTAATGAAATTGCTCTAATAAATCAGTAATTACTGATCCAAATATAAAAATGTGTCTTCCCTCAGCAGAAACTGAAGATGATGAAGTCCTCCAATAAAAATATTTTCAAATACTGTGACTAAAAAGCCAGTTTCAGAAACAAATGTAAACCAGAGAGAGGCCTTAAAATGGGCTATAGCTGATTTCCCTGTACAGCTTTTCCTGAAGTTTCACTGGTTGCTAAGATACTACCAGTATTATCTTCCACTATGCCTTTGGTCTTTGAAAATTTATATTTTTTAACCCGTGTACAAGTCTCCTCCATGCCTTTACCTGCACCTTTCCTTTTGGAATGAGCAGGTGGGGGGTGTAGGTGACATTCTCCACACATATAAAACCCCAGACTTCAGTTACTCCAGCAGAACACTCCTACCTTCTAACCACTTACATTCTGGCCTGGTAAATACAACTGCTTTATTTAGAAATCAACAGTTTTTAGGCTGTGTCCTACCAGATAATGTATACTATTCTATAAATGCAGAAAATTTCACTGCCTAGAGGTGCCAGAAAATCAGAGGTCTGATTTTCAAAGTTTATTTGCAAATTATATGCTCAAATACCTGATTTCCTCAATCAAAGTAATGTTTGTGTCTAAATGGTTTGTATTTTAGTGCTCTACAGGCTGAGGAAGTTTTTTTCAGGATCCTATAAATGATTTTCAGAACTGAAGATGGAGTGATTGGAAGGAAACTCATTCCTTAATGTTCATCACTCTCACCAAGCATGATTAAACACTATATAATTTAACTTTATTTGCTGATAGAAAATCAAAGCCCTTGCCCCCAGCATGCTGACATTTACAGCAGTGGGGAACATTTGCACATTTTATGCTTACAATAACAGATGAGGTATGAAACAGATTCTGATAATGCTTTGTACACCATGGAAGTCTTCACAGCATATGAGCTTGTTCCAGATCCCTACCATTATTGTGATCTATTTCTACAATCTGGAAGTAAAGAAAAACTATTTTGATGACAGTGGATGAATCTTCAAAACTCCAGTAGCAGGTTCTCCTCAAGCATGCTCCACTGTAGGGCTAATCCCCTTTTTCACAGGGTTTGAGTTTGGTTTTTTTGTTAACAAAGACTTGCATAGACAAGTGGGTGACATGGATTGTCTTTCTCTCCTGAGACACTGGACTGTTGTTTGATTCTGTGAAAATATATCACAAATGTATCACAAATAAGTAATCTCAAGAAACTGCAAATAATTTTAAATGTTAAAGAATGCAAGTCAAATGCACATGTGGTGCCAGAACATTCCTTTTAAATAACCTGCCTTCAAAATCAGTATTAGGAATTAAAATGTTTATTTGGTGTGGTGCTTGGGCTGCATTATTGAAGAGTGTTGGAGAGTTAGACTCCTATTGGCTCTAAATTTTAGCTTTGGGTTTTTTTATATAAGAACTAATAGCTGCAAGCACAATTCTGTCTCTTTGATGTCTGTGTGCTGTATTCCCCCTACTGTGATATTGAAGATTATGAAATTGAGCAAAGGATCCTAAGAACAGATTCCCAGTATTCATATATTAAAAATTTTTGAGAAATCCAATTTGAGTCTTTACGGCATTACCTCCTCTCAAAACATGATTAAAACCATGCTCATTTTAGCTACTGCAGGAGTGTGGCCATTCTTCACAGTCCTCTGCAGTTAACCAAGAACATGCATGAATGTGCACTTCACTTGTTCTACTCATAAAGCATGTTAGATGGACACTTAAAGCCATTAATGTCGACTGAACAATGATGGAAAGCAGTTCAGGAATTTGTTTGGAAAGCTTCAGAAGGTCTTGGACTTGCTCATGTTCTTCCTTTGTCATTATGGTGCACTCCTGGTCTTGATACTGATAGTTCACTCCCATTCCATCTCATGTACACAGGAACAGAATTAAAGTCTCCTCTGCTCTTCAGATCTTGACTTACACCATGAAATCACTGGCCACAAGCTGCCTAAACATTGTGAAAGAGGATCCATTCGGATTGAGCTTTGACATATTTGTCCTCCCTGGCAAAAGTCCCTAGAATTAAAGTATTAACAAAATGAGATAGGCACTAATAAAACTCCAGTGGAAGCCAGCTAATTTCAAATGCACTCGACTGACCTGCCTGCAGTCTATTGATTTCTGTTTGTCCTTTTTTGAATAAAACCAATAAATGTCTGGAAGTTCCCTAAATGATTTGTTTGATGTTAAATAGAAAAATATTAGTAATACAAAAGGCAGGAACCATCTCTGTTTGACTTTTCTTCCATTGTATTGTCTACTTATTGCAAATATTTTTACTGCTTTCCCTCCCAGTTCCATTAAATTTTCGTCTCAGCTTTATGGTGTTGTACAGTAATGTGTACAAGAAAGCAGCAGCATGACATGGCTTCTGTGAAGGTCGAAATTTAGTCTCTGTGAGCCAAAACTTGACCCTTTTGTCATTTATGTTGATAATTTATAGAGCTCTGCTCTCCTGCTGAAGAACACAATAAGCACACCAGTTCTCTGGGCACTAACAGGGAAGTATGGCTGGATGTGGAAGCATACTTCAGTAGCTGCACTGGGAGTGTGGGGAATAACTGTTGCCTTCTTGCCTTCAGACAACAGATCCTCAGGTCTTTTTTGAAAAATAATGATTCAGGCCCTATTCAGTCTCAACCTTTTTCATGTAAATGAGCATAAGCTGGTGTTACATTAAAGAGCCAGACAGCAAGTTCTGTTTGCTGTTGTCTCATGTACTGATAATTGCAGCAAGTTCCAGTCCCTGGCAATGTCAAAAGTTCTTTATAGCTCTTCAGTATTATTTGGTCATCTCTTTAAATCCCACCCTCTGTGATCATTGTCTTCAAGAGCCTCTTGTCTCCACATTTATATTTTTACTCATCAGTGCTGCTTACAAGTATCTAATCATGCCACATCCTGCCTGCAGTCACCTTACCCCTAAAGTTAATAGCTCTGTACTCATACCTCAAACTACAGCCAAACAAATGAATTAAAATTTTCAGCATCAGCCAACAAAGTGGGAAAGTAAATGCAGTTCATCTTTGGGATGAGATGCTGCTCACTGTGCTTCAGCAGAGAACCCATCTCCACAGAGTGTTAAAGGAGATACGTAAGGAAAGAGGACAAGCTGGAATCCTTCCTCTCTCACACCTGAACAGTTCTGGGTTTTACACTGCTCAGTTATTGCTGACTTGCAGCAGATAATCAGCAATAACTGCCAGGGACATCTCCAGCTGGCTGTATTGAGACAGACATGAACAAAGTGTAAACGTGTTTGCACTTCTCGCATCTCGTGCTAAAAGAACCCAGAATTTGCTGTTTTGAGAACATGAGGGATGGCTCTTCACTGACCACTGCAAGCAGCAGGGGACTGCATCTGTCAGCCAGCAGACCTGGCAGGTCAGTTCCTGCTCACCTCTGTGTGAGATGTCACCTCCTCTTTTTCACGTAGGTAAAGCTATGCACAGCTCAAAGCACTGCTCCATATGCAGAATCATTAAAATAATATCATAGACAAGAATAAAAAGAATGCAGTAATTTCACACACCCTTCCATTATTTAATTGTTTTATTGTCCAAGCATATGAAATATCGAATATCACCAGAGGATACATTAAAAATGAGACACCTGTTCTGTTATGAAGCATTCACATTAGAATTAATGGAACACAGATCTTGACAGTATTATTAAATATGTCTTGAAATAAATAAATAAAGCTACCTTGGAAATCCAGTTAGGTCTAAATAACCCATTTAGTAAATACACTTCCCTTCTTCCAAAGAAATTCCTTAGGAGACTATCTGTCTTGCTGTAGGCTTGTTTTCACTGGAAAAGAAAGTTTTTTCTCTTGATCTTACATCCCCAAAGGATGGATAGTCTCAGCTAATTTACCTCATGATCAAAGGGAAGTAAGTGCCTGTTCAACATTTTTTTTAACATGAGCTAGTTCATGGTAAGTGCATAGCCAGGAGCAGAAGGAAGATCACACTGTTTAGCAGTTAACATGGGCAAAAACTGCCTCCAAACTGAGGCAGCATCTGCTTCGGAGGATGGCTGGCAGCACTGTCACCCAGGAGGGGAGATACAGAACGCTCTGGAGCCAGCTGCACTGCAGAGGTCAAGCCTTGCATGGTGCTGCCTTTCTTTTCTGTTTATTTCAGCCTTCTCTCTCCTCAAGGATCAAGGAAAACGAAGGGGTGGTTTTCCTCTATGTTGCAAACTCTCCAGGTAAATTCATCCATTGGACCATTTGTGGCAATCTACCACACAATAGAATTATCAGTTTGTATGTTTAACTACAGAATTATTTCAGGCATGCAAAATTGCATCCATGCACAATTGGATTATTTATTTATTTATTTTGACCAACATAATTATTTTTGGCTACAGCCTAGAAAATACTTAGAAAAGGACTCTTCCGCTTCTTTTATTCCCAGACACAGCAGGAAATGCATCACTAAATAGCTTTTAGGGGTTATTTTGTTGGAGTTCTTAATCAATCCTGTTTTCCCTCCCGTCTATGCTATTTCTAACCCTAAGCCAGGGCAAAATCCATGGTAGAACTGTTTTGCAGAGACTGATGAGAAAACATGAGATTAACTCTTGGCTTTCAATTCAGGAAAGACATACAACTGGCATTCAATTCAGGAAGTCTTCCAGATTTGGTTAAACATATCTTGTCTAGCCCTGTGCACATTCAGATACATTTGTCATCTAGCTCTTCTGATAAGGGTTCCTACTATGCAGAGGAGCAGCCTCTGGAAGCAGGAGTTTGCTGCTCAGGGGTGACAGTAGGAAAAGCATTCCTTCACCTCTGTTTTTGTCCTTTCAACAACACACAAGGCATGACCTTATCACACTTATTTCAATAAAACACTTCACATTTTGTAGTACAATGTGGAAGCAATTGACATCTTCTTTAAGCTCAAAGGGAATGGACCATTTAATGTAAAAAAAAAGCTGTGAATGGTAAAGGATTGCTCTTTAGTCTTGCTGCCCCAGGTCCATTCCCAGCTAGTGAGCAAACATTTGAGCAATCTCACCCTCCATTAACAATAATCTCATCTATACCTATTTTCCTTCATTTTGCTCATCAAGCAAAAAAAAAAATCTCTTACTGAATTGTTTAATTGCTGAAATTAATACTCTAACAAAAGGAGTTCTTACATATGATCCTGCTCTGGCTACCAGAAATCCCAGTGGGAGATATGCTACTCAATTTTGCCTGAGTTGTTTTGAAGTAAGAACTTGAAGACTCTAGCTACAGTAATTATTATAACATACAGAAGTTTAATTAGCATTTGCTAAATAGGTTATTAGAAAGATCACATGTTATCATAGGTAGTAAATAGCTTAACACAGCATGTATAAAAAAGGCTAAAAACCTATTAAATCAGAACCAGTGGTAGATTCACAAAAGTACAGATGGTTTGAATTTTAAACTAGGTCAGATTTCATCCCACATCGTGAAGAAAAACTTGGGAAATGGTCTTACTAGTCAACATTTCTATAAGAAATATTAGTCACCTTTCATTGCATTGCAATAAGTAGTTATGATGGTGACATCATATGGTTTTCTTCTGCATCTTTTTGCCCTGAGATACTGAAAAAGGGATAACATATTATGCATATTTTGGCCATTTTACACCATGTACTTACTACAATGTGATTAGGCACCTTCATATATGGCTTGTCAAAATCTCCATTATTGAGATCCATCAGCTAATGAATGTGACCAGCTGTACAGAGGAGCATGATTCATACTTGATTGAATGCAGCAGCACCACATAACAATATAGGGAACTGAAATGGGAAACTGAATTTCTAGAAGAAAAATCAGGGACAACTTAAGAATTCTAGGACTTAAATCCTTGAATGTGGCTTGTTATATCTATCTACTTTTGTAGGTATGAAGAAGTAGACTCCTCTTACCATTGAGTTGTCTTGGCAGTTCATGTAGTTCAGTATTTGTATTCTTCACCTTTATAAGCTCATTTGTCCTTTTCTTAACAATATCAGGTCAAACTGCTATCTGCATAAAAATCTTACTCTTCAGGGAACACAGGCTGTAGAGCTGGTATTGTTGTATGTGTAAAGTACATATATTAAAACCTGGAACACTTTCTAATGCCTCTCCATTGCTATTATTCTGCAAGTACCTTTAGTATCTGCAGGTAGTAATTTTTCATGCGGAATTATAATTTTAAAGTTAATAAGCTCTTTTTAAGACTTTGGTAGTAAAAATCTAGAGTGGGATGTATTTCTTTGACTTGGTTTAATAAAGAATGGATTCTCTTTCTATTAACTCAATAGCATAATAGTAACAACATTGAAACTTCACAAGTATTCCCTATTAATATCATACAAAAATATCTGTTGAAAGAAAGTAATTGTACAATTCCCAGCAGCTGCATGATGCTCATGTAATGTTCCTGTGACATGACCAAACCAGGAAGATCAAAAAGTGACGTACTGATAAACCCAGACAATGAAGCATTCAGCTAAAGTTGCATATTAGAGTTGCTATTGCACTACTCCAGTAGCCTCACTCCTTTTCTAGTGAGAATAATGGCTAAGCATAAACATTTTTATTTTCCATGTTGAGTCTTTCTCCACATGGGCTGGGGGTTCCATTTCTGAACGTTTCTCAGAGTGTCACTGAACTCAATGACCGCCGGTGGCTTCCGTAATTAAAGTTTTTGAGGTAATCTTTAGTCAGTTTGCCACCATCCTGCCCAGGAGCTGTTTCCTTGTTGGCTACAAGGGGATGACGGCCAGAGGAAGGCCCTGCTGAGGAATCAGTAGCAGCAGATTCTTCCTCTGCCCACCTGTTAAAGAAGTAATAGCCTTCCTCATGTGTCCTTCTCCCGAGAGGATTAGAGGCAGAAACTCCCTGATTTTCTGTGTCCCTGGGGGACAGGGCTGCTGCTGGATGTAGAAATGGTGACACACATAAGTGGCTGATGCTTTGGTCAAGGTCCTCATTAGATGCAGGTGAGGCCACAGGTGCACTAGAAGTAGCTTCTTTTCTTGACCTTAGTTTCTGGATTTCAAGATCCTGTTGCTCCTTAGGAAGTTTATCTACTTGCTGCGCTTTCAGAACAAGAGGTGCTCCAAGGGTTCCTCGTAGAGCATAAATAAAGAACCTGATGAAGGAGGAAAGGAATGGATTTTTTTATCAGTGGGCTCATTGCATGATCTACATCACATTTCTCAAATGCAGATACTAATTTTCCATTGCTCTACAGACATCTGGTAGACACCTTATACCTGGCAGATGAAAGTTGACTCCTGGATCTTAACACAACCTGTTACTATATATTTAGCTTGACCTGTATAGGGTCAACTATATGTATATATTATCAATTTTTTTAGTATTTATAACTACTTGTTTGCTGAACAGCAAAGAAAAACAGAAAAAAAAAATCTCAAGAGATGCAGTATTTGAAAATATGGAAGTTGCATTTATATTGCTAAAACAGACTAAAGAAGAGATCTTAATTTGTTAGATAAGAGAAAACCAGAAGTTAAAAACCTGAGCTTTTGGATTTTTTCAGAAAGCAGCAACAGAAACGTCCTCCCTGCCCTTTGCAGGACAGAGAACTTAAGTAACTAAATATTGTGTGCTGTGAGACTGCATACATCCTCTCTCCATGTCATGTCAGCTTTGTGTGAAAATCAAAGTCTCTTTCAAGGCATCTTTTTATTAGTATTTGACCTTTACATAGGTGGCTTCAACATGTATTTTAAAGCAAACATGGGTACCCTGTGAAATTGCATTTTGAAAGGTGCCATCCTCACATCCTGCTGCTCAATGTATGCGTATATACAAGATTTACAGGATTAAAAAGGCTAACAAGCAGCAGTACAGAAAGGGCTTTTAAGGCAATGGATTTCTCGGGCTTGCTCAAGCAGGAGTGGATGAAGTTTATTTGCTGTGCCTGTGCTCAGGCTGGTCCATCCCAGCAGAATCTCAGGTCTGGTCAGGAAGTTAAGAGCATGGGAGAGCCCAAGACTTTCTGTGTAGATCTGCTGTGGGTCACAATGTCCTGTGTCTTTCCCCTCAGATAATTTTCTGTATCTTTTGTGCAAGTTCCAGGTAAACCAGACAGGATGACAGAGAAGGAATGGGAAACTGTGTCTCCTGTCCTGTAAACTGCTCTCACTTGCTCCTGCCCTTCCCACAGCCCTGCAGGGTGAGGCCAGGCAGGGCACAGGCCAAGCCTCCCCCTGGGTGCTGCAGCTCAAACAAAAGGCAGTACTGAGGGGAAGAACACAGGAGAGCAATTATTTTTAAAAAAATTGTTAGAAGGAACCCAGAACCTCAAGACACCAAATGAGGAGATAGGGAGCAGGTAGCACAGTGTGATGGACCATGGAATGGAAGTTAAAATTTAGTGCATTTTAGCAAAGGGTGGTTTCACCACTGCTGTGGTCTGCTGGCACAGCTCAGTTGGAGTAGAAACAGGTCCTGGATATTCTGCAGATGAAGGAGTGTGCAGAAAATAATCTGGGGTACCAATAGGAAGGAACAGCAGTTGTCCAGATTTGAAGATACGAATATGTAACCCTTAATCTCAGTAACCTGCTGAGGCAGCAAGGATCTTAAGTGTGCTAAATTCCCAAGATGGAGACATGAGCTCTCTAACCACGTGCTTGATGCAGCTCTGAGCAGAAAGCTCAGGGTCAAAAATGGCACTGTGAATGAGGGCTGATAGGAAAACAAAAGTCATGCAGGAGCAAAACAGACTGGAAAAAGATGCCTTGCCTAGAAGACATGAGACCTTACTGAATTGTGTTGTTTATTCTGGTCTGAACTTATATAATATAACATAAAATCACAAGAGCATCTCAACTCAAATGGGAAAATAATAATAGTTTGAAGTAAAACACCATCTATTCTTGAAAAGTTCCTTTTCAGTCAAAGTTAAGGCTCAGATCCTAATGCCTTCAAGCACTTACAAAATCAGATACTAAAAATATTGTCCTGAATTTTGTAATACCAGTGTGCTGCATTACTTCATGGGAATTAGGATGAGAAGGAAACTAGCAAGATAGTCAAACCAACCCATTTCTTTCAATGTCCAAGCAAATAACAAATAAATATTTGAAACAAATGTTGCAACTTAAAACATACCTGCTTTAAGAATTAGTAATGTATTGAACACCAAAAGTAGTAATGTTCCCATATGTATATGGGAACAGAATGATTCTGTTTTTTAAACCAATTTTTTTCAGCAACACATCACAATAACTATCCCTTTTCCAAATATTATCCAGTTTCAATTAAAGTTATCTTTAACATATCTGATTTTTTGCAATACAAAGTTAAACTAAAATTCTGGATGCAATGAATATTTTTCATATTGAAATGCTTTTTAATTCAGCTCAGTAATGTATCATAATGTACTTAAAACCAAGAATATATTTAGTAACTCTCAAACATATAGGAGTATTTCAAAGATTTGCTTATAATCTTGATCTACTCAACAACATTGTGGTTATGACAGTGAACAATTACATAGCAGATCTGTACTGGTAAATTTTGATGCACTCCAAAAAGAGAGGTTTTCCTGATGGGAAAAGTAGAAGATATATAGTGACTGATCTAGGGTTATATAACTGAATAAATGAATGGTTCATGAACTGGAAGGTTGAACTCAGGCATCTGACTTCCATGCTGATCAATTATCCCTGTGCAGCACGTGTCTGACACATCACATCTCTGTACACATCACAATTGTTTCTTCACTCACGTCTGCAAACCCACAAAAGGAAAACAGGAAAACATTCAAACCTTGGTAAGAGCGCGATGACAGGGGTGATGAGGCACAATAAATAGAAGATGGGGTCTTTGAGCTGCCTCTCCATAATCCAGTAGGGGTTGGTGGGGGGGTTGCAGAGCAGGCAGGCAGCGTTGTAGATGATGGAGAAGATGAAGTACAAAGCCACACTGCAGATCATTGTCACCAGCTGCAGCACGGTCTGCAAGCACAAGTGATGCCAGTGAGACCCTGACTGGGTGTGAGACAGGAGGGGACAAAGACAGCTGGAAAGAGTGCATCTAACTGCATTTTACTGAAATCTGTAGTAGGAGAAATAGCCAGAAAGTAATTTAGAAAACAGCAGTGAATGCAGTTCTCCAAGTAACACTTCCTCATATGTGGAGGTATGCAAGTATTTGGTACTGTCCTGTCCAAAGGCATGACAGAAACAAATTCTGTCACTGTGCACATGAAGGTATTATCCTGGGGCTAATAACAAATTCTGGCACTTTGTGAAATCATAGTGTACCTGTTACTTACCTTTTTTTTACCCAGAATTCAGGTAAATGACTCTGAAAGAGAATTCTGTGCCTACACGAGATGTAATGTTCACAAAAAAACCCCGGTGCTGTGAACAGGACAGGTCAAATACGTACCCATGTGTTCATTTCTAGAGCCTGGTGCAAGAGAATGGTCAGAAGGGAGATGGTGTTGATGGGGTTTCCAAAGGAAAACACATCTATGTCAGAGTCTTTGTACGTCTACAAAACAGGCAGAGAGACTGTGGTGAACCCTGACTATTCAGAACTGAATTTACTACTTCTAAGGAGGAGAGGAGAGTGAGAACATCAATAAGCCTGTTACTTACCAAATAAGGGACAAAGAAGCAAATGAGGCTTTGATAGAAGGCATCCAACATTGTAATAATAAAAGCTGACAAGTTGTATATCTGCAGGAGTTTACAGATAACAGTCATTATGATGTCTCTAGCCTGTCCTGCAAACATAATTGCAGTCTGTTTTTCTTCCATTCAGACTACTAATTATTGCTAACTGGTCTCTTTCCATGAATAAATACCTCTTGAGCAGCTGATTAAACCAAAGGCTTATCTCTAAACAGGCATTTTATCTGTGTTAAGTAAAGATAGACCTTAGGAATATTACCAAGTCTACCAAGTATATTAAGAGTTGAATTTTGCCAATGTCACATCCCTTCACAAGGGATCTCATTCCTCAAATTCTTTATCCAAGCTCTTTCTGGAGTTATAAAATTGGTCAAAAATCCTTTCTTCTAATGCAACACCTATTTTGTGCCATTTTAGTTTGACTATTTGCCATATTTAAACTTATCTAGTGACCGATGGTGTCAGAGCTCCCGTGGAGCGGAATGCATTACTGGAGAGCCAGAAGGTTAGGCTCCTGTTCTTTCAACATTCCAAGTAAGTCTAAACTCTTTTCTTCCTTCCCTCATTCCTAAACAAAAAACCCCTGTGGCCTTTGGATTATCAAGCAGTTATTTCAGCAATCACGACATACCTCTGAATTTTGTCCATTCTTGTACAGCTCGGGGAGACGTAGGAGCGTTTCTGCAGAAACATCTTTGTCAAGGGCTCCAAAGAGAAGAGGGGGCACGGAGGTGAAGAAGAGGTTGAAAAAAATCATCTGCCAGTAATCTACCATGGTGCTGCCTGAGAAGCCACAGAAGAACTGGTACCAGAAGAGCAGGTTGACGTAGCACTGGGGAGAAGCAAATACAAACACATAGTTACACCTGTGATGTTTATTGGGACTCTGGTTATTAACAGAGCCTCCTAAGAGGACAGGATTTTGGTTAAAGGCACTGCACTTCATTCCATAAAGCAATATACCTTAAGAGTCTGTTTCACAGTGATCCACTGTGATACAGCTTTTTAAAAGCCATTATGGTTCTTTGAGAACGTATGAGAGAATAATTAAGTAAAATGTTCACAGCCCTGAGCACCAGATTTTAGAATCATGTTGTCCATGTGGAATCAAAGGCGTGCTGCTCCCTAATGCTACAGGGGAGATCAAAGGACAGCAGCATCCTAGTCTGGAGAACTATTTCACACTGCAAATAAATAGCCTTTGAACTCTAAAAGGATGTCCAGTCAAAAAAAGCAATAGTGTTCATTTCCACTACAAATTTTAACACTAATAAAAGCAATCCTTACTGAAAATTATTAAAAACTTCACAAAAACCCTGATACCTTGAATTCTAGGTAAAAAGCCTTTCATGCTCAGAGCGTATTTCATGTCAAATGGACTTGTTTTCCCAGTCTCGTAGAAACTGAATTACTTAATTTTTTCCACTTTATATCATACTTCAATGCATAGATCATTTGCATATACATTAAATTTTTAATAAAAATGACAGATATGAATGCATCATTACTTGCAAGTGGTTCCTATAAAAATTCAGAGGTTTTACAGGCAGGCAATTCTTAGTGAACACTCATCTACATTCGAGTGCTAATAATCTGATCTCTCTTATGCAAATTTTATTTTGAGGCTCATGGGTATTATTAATAAAGTTTCTTGTACTGCCATATAAAGTTACTAAGCCTTGAGTCCCTTTTCCCTCTGGAATAATGCTATTTCAAAATATATTTAGAGCCTGTATTTTTCTTAATGCTCTATGCAGCACCTTGCAAAGAAGGAAGGGGCATACTATAAACTTGCAAAGTGAAGACACACGAACTATAGCTTCATAAAAAGTAAGAGTATAAGCTGCAAAAACTAAAACAACCAAGAAAACCCTCAGACCTGGAATTAACATTTGCTAGGATGAAAACTTAATAATTTTAATCATCTTACCACATTTTTGTAGAAAAAGTAAATCACCATCTTTGCCAGGCGAGAATAGCACCAATGTCCATGGACAAGAAGGAGCTTTTTGAGATGCTTAAATCGAGATATTGCAAAGTCACTGGCCATGACAGCCTTTGGGAAAAGGAATAGAAGGTCATTTACAATACATCCTTTTTACACGCTATGTAATGAAATTTGAACATAGACATTGAAGTAATTTCCTACTATTGAATATTACAGAAGAAACAAGCCTACAAACTAACCCTCAAGAACATAGTTAGAACTTTCTATCTCTGCAGAGCTCTCCATTGAGGAGAGTAAGGAAGGGGGATGTGTGGGAAAGGGTACAGGACAGAAGACAGTGGAAGAGAATCCACAAAACCTGGAAATGCAGCAGCTGAGAAGATTCAGAAACCAGATGCTCACCTAACACTGGCAGACATTTGCTAATTTTCCAGTCTCATGAGCAAACACAGGTTTGTCCTCACATGATAATTTTTTGGCTCAAAATGCTCTTTTTTTTTTTCGTGGCTGGACCCATAATTACAAACTGCATATTAATTTATGATGCCAACTTGCATTTTTAAGATGACACTTGAGAGTGTAAGGCTGCATGAAACTTATTAAGCCTTAAGGGACTACCTGACAAAAGAGGAAAGAAACTGAGAGGGTACCTGCATGCCTTCTTGGCCAGATATTCCAATTCCAACATCAGCTGCTTGAATCATACTTACATCATTTGCACCATCCCCTAGAATGGGAAGACAGGAGGGAACAATAACAATGCAAGAAAGGGTGCCTCCATCAGAAGAAGGAAATAATCTCAGCTATCCTGATTATTTAAAACATTCTGTGCTATCATGCAGCTTGATCAGGGGAACTGATGCATGGCATCAAGTACAACATCAAGGCTGTGGTCTTGGTCTCCCTCCTTCCCAGGAGACCTGGCTCCACTAGGGCAAAATCCAGCATTGGGACCAGCTGGGTGGTGACACAGCAACCCCAACACCATTTACATCAGCATCATTTTGTGTTTCTGCTTGGCCAAATCCATATGCTCAGGAACATGTTTTGCAACACCCTATTTCACTGAATTCTCTGAATCTGTGACAAATTTGATTGCACATGACAAGGTAACAAGTCAGTTTCAAGAATTATTTTGCTCATTTCAACTTGCAGCAATATGTTAAATATGTAACCAGATTTCCAGGGAAAGAACGGCCATGCTTATTGCTTGCAATGTGGAGATTGTAAATCTCCACAAATCTCTTTAGTTGGTAAAGTAAATGAAGCAGAAGGCTGAAAGCTTATGGTTTGAACTGTAAGGCAAAGTAATATTTCAAAAAACTAAAGACTTCCTTTTCTGTTTTGTCCAAGAGGTGTATTTGTTTAGTTTGGAGTCATCGAAATCAATTCATCAAGGATTTTAGTGGCATCACTTACCAAAAGTGTGGAAGGAAACTCAAAGCATTTCACAATATTTAGAGGTAAAAGGCAAATGAGTCAGTGCTTAATACCACTCTGGAGATAATTCTGTTTTCACCAGGGAAAATCTGACAGGAAAAGGGCTTTATGAAAAGATAAAATAGTGACTAATCATGAGTGATTTCCAGGCCCAAAGCAAGGACATTTTGGAGGTAATATGTACATGTATTTGTAGTGATGTGCATGAAAGGGACTGCTGGGAGATCTGAATCTGGAGTGCCTTCATCTTGTTTAAAGGGGGGCAGATTTGCTTCGTGAAAGCTGAAGCAGGACTTTTATATGGCTTTTGATCAGGAAAGATTAACCAATGCTGGTTGCTCACTGCGTCTACCTGAGGCACAAAAATCTGCCCTGTACTACGTATTCCACACATTTCTCTCCAAGAAAGAACCTGCTTTCAGGTGTCTCTGTGAGATGCAGAGTGGAGGTACCTATGGAGAGGGTCATGGCTTTCAGCTGCCTCCGGACGAGCTTGACCACCATGCTCTTCTGCAGAGGGGTGGAGCAGCAGCAGAGCACGGAGCGGCAGTGCCGCGCCAGCTCCAGGAACTTCTCCTCCAGCCCCCCCTGCAAGATGATGTTCAGCGTCCGCCCGTCGATCACCAGCCCAAACTCGGGGCTGGGGGCCTCAGGGACTGGGAAGGATGTTGGGATGAGGCCAAAAAATTTCCTCTGCGGTTGGTTGTACTCATAATTCTTCTTCACCTCTTCCAGGGTTAAATTCAAGAGAGATTCACAAGTTTCCTGCGAGAAAACAGACATGGTTCTAGAAATAGTTATCTCCATCTCCCTTTACAGCACAGCACCTTGCCAAATGTATGTTTGTATAATCATGCCTGTGGGTTTAAGCCTATCAGATAAACATTAGGGGAAATTTACTGAGAAATGCACTGATTCATCTGATTGGAGATTATTTCAATATGCCACCATCCAATTCCTCAGTGAAAACACTGCACTGTGTTCCTTACCTCAGTTAACTGGCAGTGTTATGCCAAAAAACTGGCATAACACAGCCAGTTAACTGAGGTAAGGAATTATTCTAAAAGAAAATATAATAATCTTTATATCAGGAAGGCATGTATGCCTTTATGCAGAGAGTTTAGAAATTAAAAAGAAAATATTTTTTTTAAGGAGATTGAAAAATCTAGTTCTGATATGAATGATGTGAGATAACGCAGCATTGGCTTCCACAAAAAATAAACTGTGGTAAGAGAAACAAGAAGTCCACATTTTCAAAATCACCCAGTAACTTTCAGAGTTAGGCTTTTTCTAAGGCACATATCAGGTGTGTGTCACAATTAGAAACAGAAATAAAACTTCGTATTTTCAAGCACTGTGCCTCAAACACAATGCCCGTCTGTCTTAGCAAATCTACTTCATGTCGGATCAAGTCCCCTTTTAGATGCCAACAACTGGAATTGACTTAGTGCTAGATAGAAACAGATTTAAGGGTAAAACTCTCACCTCTCCCATCCAGATCTCATAAATTGGCGCATCACTATCAGAGAAAATCCAAAATGATATCAAAGTTATTTTGCTCCCTTTTAGTACTCAAAATCCTCCTTCTGTGGCATGGCCCTGAATATCTGAGGAGCTAATCACTCCTCTTTCTGCCTTTTCTGTCAGCTTTATTGAGTGATGATTCAGTTCTATAATGTTATTTTCACTTTATGTAGCATAAGGTACATGTGTAGGATGTTTGCAAGATTTAAATTACACTTAAGTGGGAGGTTCTGGAATCAAATGTACCTCTGACATCTAATAAAAACCTGCACCTAGCATGAACACTTAGAACCCCTAAAAATATTGAAGAAACGTCATCTTTCTGTGAACAAACCAAAAACAGTAGTGGAAATTCCTGGTTTGCCTTGACTTGCCTTTTGAAACAAATCCACAAAGCTACTTAATTATGTTGCATCTTCTTGGAAGATTTTTAATTTTCAGTGTTTCAATAATCTGCTGGGCTCAGGGGTAAGAGAGGCCCTTCCCACTGACACCACTCCAAGAGCTAAGTTTGGCAAAATTAACGGGTTAAATGCTTGGTATTACTTGTGTCCCTCACAGCTGCTATTAGGACCCTCTTTCAGAAGTTTGTCTTTGGTTTAATTTTGAAAGTGAGGGAACTAAATCTTATTGTGGGGAAACTCCAGTGTCCCCTGAGCCATGGGGATTCCCACAGTCCCCATGTGTATGCAGGTTGCTTCTGAGCCTGGATCCACAGAGGCTGCTGGGTGAGTGCCCATGCTGGCATTTCTGGGAGCCAGGGTGGTCCTGCCTGTAGCATCTCTGCTCTGGCACAAGCCACCATCTGATTTCCATCCTAAATGTATTCATTCTGCTTCCAGTAAAGCAGATATGTGTTTCAAATAGAATTACACCTTGGAATGTTTTCTGTGCCAGATTCCACATCATCTTTGCGGGTTTCTCTATTTCCATGACATTGAAAGAGACAGATATTTGCACAGGGTTTTTTCTCGTTTGGAGAGCTGCTAGCTGCAGACAAAAGGCCATCTCACTCATATTATACTAGGCCATCTCACTGCTCCATGCAATGCCACCATAAGGAAAACAGTCAGTATTTTAGCAGTATTTACTTAATCCTCACAATAGCTTTACTGAGAAAAGCAAGCTTGTATTGGTAACCCTGGTTCTCTGGGGAGAAAAGTTGAGACAACCCAGATGGGTGACTTGTCTGGTCACACAAGGAAGGCCTGCCTGCCCTCCACAGCCTCCTGCCAGCCCTTGGAAGAGCTGAGCTCACTCTGCCTCTTGCTCCTAATGATATCTGGGGGTTTTTGACTGTTCTTTGTTAAGTGAGGTCTAAAGCAACGGAATGCCAAACTGCAAGACACAAAGAAAAGGTAAGATAGCAAATTCTGTGCATTTTGTCTTTCTTTACTCACCTTATTTTCAGTGTTAATGGTGAAGACAGTGTCTCTTTGGTTCAGAAGTTTACAGGAGTATGCAATGTTAACTGCTGTCTCCTGTTTGTCTCCTGTCAACACCCAAATTTTTATCCCAGCTTCTCGGAGAGACACAATAGTGTCAGGTACTCCATCTTGCAGGCGATCTTCAATCCCTGTTGCTCCTGGGCAAATAGAAGAAGAGAAATAATTTTCTTTTTCTTGAAAATCAAGTTGCTATTTTCTTGTTTAAAGAAAGCTCTTTGCTTTCCAATCACGCTCCTGAACTTATTGAGAATTGAACCAAGGTTTTGTCCAACAAATAAACATGCAGGCACACGATCTACATTTGGATTAAGGTCTGAATGTGTCAACAATCAAGTTCTGTCTCTTCATTTTGCTCATTGCAAGAACAATGCATTTCATTTCTTCCTAATAATCCAAAATGACAATGTGCTGGCAGAGGAATCACAGCATATGCATTTTTAAAATACTGCATTAAGTCCCATCAAAGCAACCAGAAAAGATGAACTTTGACTGTTTAAATGGATGCTGTCCCTGTTGTCAAGTCAGATGCTTCAGCCATCAAAGGCAGAAGAAACAGTACAGTACGTTTTCTTTTTGAACATGCACAAACTTAGAAGCAGATGCCAGCATTCATCCTGATGGTGTTGGGAAATGACCATCTGAATGTTACAATACTCCTTATCCCTTCCACTAGAGGTCAGTTTGAAGATGCTGTAACTGTGGTACATTAAAGATAGATATTGATTTAGGCTAAGGGAACAGTTTTTGCAAATTAAAGTGTGAAAGCACATGGAGCCTTAGTAATTGGCAAAGGTAACAGACTCTGACAAGATCTACATTACCTCTTATGTGGTCTGCTTATGGCATTTACCATTATTACTCTAATTTTTTAAATCACTGCAGAGATTATGAGAAGCCATAATGCAAGCTATTGCTTACAATCGCAGGAATTCAACAAAGTCTGGGCACAAATTGCAGTCAGAGAAAAATGAGACAGACAATTCCAAAAATCAGTCATAAAGAACAAAATGTTTGCAAACAAAATAGAACAGAAAGCACTGCAGTGTTTCATAATTTAACAGAATGATGTTGTTAGATATGACAGTGATGAATGATGCAGAAATGTCAATCAATGTAAGTTTGAATGCTAAACATCTTTTTACAAAGTGCACAAAGCAAGCACAACAATGCAACAACAGCAGGAACTCAGCAGGAAAACACCTACATGTTCAAGTTACTGGATTTTATAATACAGTTCAATTAACAAAATTCCCCCAGAATTCGTGCTCAAAACAGAAGTTAATTTATAGTATTTTATAGGTTTATCTAAGGCTATGGATGCACAATTTAATTGTGGGAACTTCATTATTTACTGTGTCAGCTGAGCCACAGTAACAGCTGATGAGCATGTTCTTTGCTTGGGGCACACAATAGCTTCAAGTAACTTTTTCAAAGTTACTGCTGCCCAAAATGCACGAGAACTTGTATAGACACTGTCATTGGATTTTATCTCCCTAGCCTGGAGATTTACAAACCACAGAGGAAGTATTTTAGATATAAATTAGTATGAGCTGTTTGCCATACTGCCAAGACTATCACAGGAGAGCAAGTGATACTTCACGCAATGACAATTCTTATTTTTAGTACCCAGCAGGGTGAGTTTGGTCTCCAGATGCTGTGCTGTCTCTATTAACAGCTCCTCTCTGTTGTCAATTGCAGCTTCTGCCTCCCGACGAAAATTGGCCCATTTTTGAAAGTCGTCTTCATTCAAGACCTGCATAACACAATTTAAACAGTGTTTATTTGAAATTGAAATAAGAGAGGAATGCCAGCATTCTGGATCACAGAGACTTAACTCATATCCAAACTGGTAAAATACTGTATCATCTTTAAAATAACGCAGACTTTTCCAAGAGAAAACTGCAAGAACAAGTACTTTGTACAAATGATCTACAGCTGAGACTCAAAAATACGACATGTAGAAACTCTTGCTCACACAACTCTTGCTTAGCTGAGAGCACACAGTTTCTGAGGGCTGATCTACATTTCTCCAGTGCTTGAAAATGATCTATTTGTTGCACATTGACAACTTCTGTATGAAAGTATGACACTAAAATTCACTAATTCAGGCTGAGAGCAAGGTTTTTGAAAGTTGAATGCCAAGCAAAAGAGAAGAAGGTTGGCCGCTCTGCAGACTCTGTTTCTTGCTTGGAAGCACTGTAGAGTAGGTCAGCTGGAGTTACTACAGGAGAAACAGAAATAAATGTTTTGAGACTGACTAAAAATCCCTCATTTGGTCACATTGAAGAAAAAGAGGAATAAAAGGCTCCAGACAAGGCAAATAAAGGGACAAGAGATGGGCTATATCTGGCTGGTTGTCTGAAGCAGAATTATAACCACTATATTTTCCTGTCAATTTTATTGACATGTATGGAACCTGGTGCTCTCCCACCTTCTTAGCTATGCACAGGGTTCTCAGTCCATCATGGGCATAGTAGTCCAGATGCTTCTGTGTTCTTTCTTTTATTCTTTTCAGTCTCTTGTCTGAGCTAATGTCACCTGTGAAACACAAGGAAAATATTCCATATTTTAAATACAGATAATTTTCAATCTAATGGCTTAAGATTAAAAAAGAGTGGGCATTGGAGAAAAGTGGATTCCGTTATAACACCAAGTTCTTGAAAAGCTCAGAAGTATTGGCTGTGCAGAAGCTGAAATCTTGCTAAAAGCTCCTGTTTGCTTTAAGATAACATTACTTGTGCTTTTTAAAATTAATATTACAACACTCTTACTGACAACCTGAAAAACAACGGTCAGGCCTTTATGACAGTATTATTGCAGAGCACACAATCCCCATGGGTTAGTATTACCAGTGAATTTTAATTATCCCATTCCATATTCTAAGCACTTCTGAAGCTGAATAAATATCTCAGTTCTGATCTGCAAGGATAACACTAGACAAAACTTATTCTTCCTTTATACTCCTAGTATCTAGATATAATATTTCATGCAGAAAAGACTACAGCACACTTATTGTCAGGAGACACAACAGAAAAAGCCACCTGGCTCATTACCTTTGGTGGAGTTGTCCAGCAGGTCCATTATTACAGAGTCAGCACCTTTTGTGTAGACAACAATCTCCTTGGTTAGAGGGTGTCTCACCACCACAGACATCCTTTTCCTGACTGAGTCAAATCCCAGGGTGTAGAGGATATCAAAGGTCAGGAGTGTGCCCTGTGGCAGCTGCACCGTGACCTGTTCGGGCGTCCGGGACACCAGGATGAAGCCATAGGCCTGGGCAGCATAGACCAGAGCTGCCTCGTCCGGGCTCTCAGCCTCGTAACAAAAGTCTGTTGGCAGAGAAGTGTTGGTTGCAGACCCAAAAACTTCCTCCAAGGAAGGAGTACCAACCTCTGTGCTGCCCTTGTCCTGGAGTTCCTGGCCTCCACTGCTGGCAGAGCCTTTGTTTTCATTGTCATAACCCTCCAGCACAGCAAGAGGCTCCTCAGTGTTCTTTGCACTGAAGCTGGCACCAAGTTGTGAGCTAGACTGAGATGATGAAAAGGATTGACTAAGGCTTGCTAATTTTAACCTTTGAAATATCTGATGAATCTTCTCCAGGGTGATTCCTGAAGGTTTTATTGGTGGTGGGATGGTGACCTAGAAATAGGAGAAAAACAAAGGTTAAAAATAAATAAATGTGAATTTCAAGAACCTTCTCCAAACCTCTCTCTACTTTTCTGCATCTAAATGACAATAGTAAGAACTATTACTATTACTATAATAACTGCAACTTCCCCTTTCCCCCTCTCCTGCCATTTAACTGTGGTGGAAGGATTCAACAGAGAAGCCATATGTGAGATGGCATCCAAATTTGATGGTGATTTGTATCTCTGCTTCTGAAGCAAAGATATAATGAAGCCCTTGTAGTTCTGTCAATCACCTGGCAGATCAGAGAAAACCCAGTGTGTTCAACAAACTTCTTACAGCATATATAATACAAAATCTAAAATAAAAAGTGCAGATCCTGTGGTAACCTTCAGACATAAGACGACAAGCTAGGAAGGGGTACACAGGCATGAAAGCAGTAGACATTACAGAAAATGTTATGGAACTAAAGGGCAACTCTCAAACAAACCATTTTTCACCACTTCAGTTTTCACTGGACACTGTTGTTAAATGGATGCATGATCCATGTTCCTCATGTATTTAAAGTTAGATTACCCTTTGTCTTGGCTCAGTAGCTGTGGAGACCAGAACTGTATTGCAAATGGCAAGAGCAAGAAAAAAATCAGTAAAGGATGTGGAAGTCTTCGTAGGTATAAAAGGAGAAAAGGTTTCAGTCTGGAGGGCAGCTTCTCGCACTCGCCTCAGCAGCCTGCTGTCGGGAGTCACGTCCTTTTCCTGAAAGAGAAATTACTCAGTCAGGATTATTTTCATTTACCCTTGTCCTCAAGGAATAACTGGCAACTTCATAGACTTCTTGAATTTAGACCTAGAAAATGCCTTTTGTACTTAACATCTATGGAAAGATGATGTCTTTCAAAAAGCTGCATAACTAGATAATTAGAAGGAAATGCATCTTCAAAAGGAAGATGATCTGGGAATTTTATTCCTTTTGAGATCTACTAAAAATCACAAAAATTGATACTGTATCCCTTAACTTGGAAACTGCTGACTTCTGAATTAAAGGGCATTCCAGAAGAATGTATTATACTTGGGGTCTCCAAGTTCATTGTGGAAGCTGATAGTTATTTCAACAGAGAACACTTTGTGCTTATGGTTTAATTACAGCACTATCACTTTTTGTTTCCAGAGCAGTTTCATTTTGCACCCAGAAAGAGAAGTGTTCTCAAACTTCTTCAGTTTTTGCAACAAATAAATAAATGCATACATATTTATTTGTTCCTGAAATATTTCTGTAATTTTACCACCACTCTCTTTCTAATCAAAACTAAATTTGCAAGCCAAACTACTTAACAATGTCACTTCCCTACAATTTAATTTGATGTAGAGCCATGGGAATATTACTTTCAATAGAAATTTCATGTTAGCAGAATCTGGTTTGAATTAAATTCAGGGCCATAATTACCAAGGAATTTCAAATTTAAAAGACATCTTCCCATGAACCAACAGTTTTTCATGCCTTCTTTAAAGAACTGCCGAAGTTATTTAGCTGCTTTCTAGTTCACCTCAGCTATTGCCCTCACCTCATTCCATCTGGCACAGTCTTCCCATGTTCTGTAAACCTGCAACAGAAGTCACCCAAGCACCTTTCCAGCTGTACTGTGCTGAGTGTTACACTCCCTCTCCTGCTTGCTAAAGTGACAAGCAGTTCTTAAATAATCCTAAAAATTGCAAATGAATCTACTGTTCATTTTGCAGCTCAGCTGAAATCCAAAGCTGGAACAAAGCTTTGCACTTTCCCTGCTGCAGAAAACTCTGGTTCTTCTGGCTCAGTATTTTAATTTGTTTTTATTTCACGTACAGGGACATGTTTGCAATATTGATGCAGTCCTTTCTCTAACAAACAAAAACATGCTAAGGATAAGCCTGATTTTTTAGTTATCTTCTCAGGTCTCCTAAAAAGACTCAGAGGCTGAAAAGTTAAAGCTGCTGATTTTAAGAAACCATTTCACAATATTGCACTGCAGCAGTTAAATATTTGACAGGACTGTCTCTGACAGGACTGTGCCAATACCATGCTTTGTACATAGAATAATCCCAAATAGCCTAACAGAACAATTCCAGTGAAGAACACGTATGTGCAGATAGAACTGTCCAAACAGTTATGTCAAACAGTTGGGAATTCTATTAAATTTGAAACATGAAAGATTAGAATCTCACCAACACCTTGCACAATTTTTCATCCAAGTTCTTCATGCAATGCCACAATTAGAATGAACATCAGAAGCACCAAATTATTACATGTGCACTTCATCTTTCTTATCTGTTATCATCCCACTAAATTTCTTTTTCATCTATATCCTCAATGTCTGCTGCAAGTTCTTGTCACAAAGGACAATGCACTACTGGGCATTTCACTTCAGCAGCAAATTTCTGAACTCAAAAGTTTCCTCTAGAAAAATCGAAAATTAACAGGCTGATTGTGGCCTCAGAGACAGGTTTTAAAAACAAAACAACAACAACAACAAAAAAAATCAATATTTATCAGAACAAATTTTCTCATCTTCTTTTTCACATTAAGTGAAAGCAGCACTGACCTGAATTTTCAGCCTGAACATATATTAAAAACCCTAACCAAGCAAAAAGAAAACTGAATAAAACAGCAGTAATGATGATAATCATTTAAATTTGCCACCTTTTCAATGTTAACAATTTTAGTTAGTGAAAATGCTGATATAAAATGGCTAGTGCCATTCAGTTTTAAGGTTTCCTCATTAACTTAATAGCATTTCTTCTACTTGATGGCATGAAAACCTGAGGACCATGGGACAATGAAAATCTTTGTTAGATGTTTCTAATAGCAAGATACTACTTATTGGAACGATTAAATCTAGAAGGAAATGTACTGTCACTGTCTTAATTCATAAAAACTCCTAAAGGTAGAGAGAGTAAATGTTAATTTTCTATCATGTTCCATCGCTGAAAGATGGATTTTTCTTACAAACTTCTGTCTGCTGACATACACACAGGTCTACAAACACACTTTGTATACCAGGAGTACTCAGGATGCTGCAGATTTGTAGCAGAGTAAAAATGCATCAGATGGGTTGATGCAAGTTCCAAAGGTCAGGAACTATAGAGACACCAAAAATGTATTATTCCCATTTTATTAATAGGGAATTGGCTCAGGTGGCAAAGGATAGTACTATGTCTCATTTAAAGGTCATACAGGGCAGGCTCTGTGCAATATCTAAATGTCTCTATTTTTACAACATCTTCACAATTGTCATAGGGCATTAAAACCATTTATCCAGATAAAGTGACACCTTTGAGCAGCTAAGGCTGGTTATTTCCATAACAGCAGCTTAATGTTCTTCTACAAAAGAGGCATTTGATACTAGTTCCTCAGATATTGCTTTACAGTGAATTAAAAAAATGTTTATTTCTAGAAGAAAAAGAAAAGGCCTGGCAGTAAAAATGTAATTGGAAAATATACTGGCAAGAAATTTCTTTATCATCCTTCAATAGTCATGACCTATAAGAAATTCTCAGAAGTCATGGCTCATGGGTTCTCAAGAATACATGGATATGTTCTCAGCAACTTGTGAGGTTTGGGCTGGAAAATACTAGGATAACAACTTACAGAACTCCCATATTCCAAGAACAGTAGGAGTTCTGGGTGGTACTTACTACATGAGCAGAATTGAATGAAGTAAGTAGGATCTTATAACAATGTCAGCAACTAAAGTTCTGAGAATTCTGCATTTATTAGACTATTTTTTTTTAATAAAAAGATTTGGATGGGTTTTCCAGGCCTTTAATTTTAATTTGAATTCTGATTTTGAAAGTGTGTGACCCTTTAGTGTTCACAAAAACCTTGTCTGAAATGTCTTTTAAAAACCTTTCAAGAAGAGCAGAACAGTCTGACTTTAATTAGGCTGTGTGTGAATTTGGGAAGCTTCAGACCTAAATTGCAATGGATCCTGCTCCCCCCTGACTGCAGCCTGCACGCTTTGTCTCCCCCTTCCCTCTCTTATCTCCAGCAAGGCTTGGATTTCTCCTCTCTACCTGTTGGCTTTCTGTGGCTGTTGTCGCATTAATCGAAGGGGTGGGACCACGATCCGACCAAGAATGATTTATTGCTCAGATAACATCAGTCTCAAAGGCCATGAGATTTATAAGACAGCAAGCAGTCGGCCATAGTCTAAGATGGTCACAAGTTCTTTGTTGTAAGACAGTACATCACTTTCTCATCCAATGGACAGTTGCCACTGAGTGTTTTGCTTTTCTAACCTGTCACCTTTTCTTCTTTCTACTGCAATGTGGATACTTTTGCCCAATAATGTCTCATTACATGTACACATATATGTCTCTATTATAACATCTAAACTCTTAGCTAATTCTATTACAATCACATTACTACACTATAAAACCCTTCATCATCTCATCTAATACAATTTCTTACTTAAGGCATATTCTATAGAAACATAAGTTTGTGATTTCTCTGTTCAACGTCTGTGTACCTTCCTTTCACATCAATCTAGACTTCTCTAAGGCTGTGAATCAAACCCTCTCGAGTCTGTGAAGATTTCTATCTTCCTGATTCCCACAGCTTTCCATCCCAAAGGCAGCAGAAGGGGTAACTTGGAAGGTGTTGGCTCGTGCAGGTACTCACGATGGGGCTGCTGAAGGCCACCTGGGACTGGCTGCTGTCGCGTCGGCCGACCGACCTGCTCCTGCTGTGCCCCTGGGGCCGCACCCGGTCGCTCTGGCACCTCCTCAAAGGCCTCATGGTGCTGTGCTTGTAGGTGGCTGGTCTCCCAAGAGTCATGGGAGGAAGAGTGAAGTGCTGAAGCTTTGCAAAATCCTCATTGTCTAAATCCAGCTCTTTCTGTGTTTTCAGTCGCCTGTCTGTAAAAGAAAAATGAAACCTGACCTCTGATTCTTTGATTTATTTTTTCATTGTTTGGGAGGAATTCCTTGATGAGTTAAAAAACCTGAAACAAACTAAACCAAAGCCAAAACATTTCAAAAGCCATCGCCAGAAAAATGCTCACCGTCCAGCAGTTTCTGGCTATTACCACTGTTATTACTGCAAGAAAATAAAAAATGTGTTTTCAAAGTGATCAGTCACTTTTATGGGCTTCTCTTAATGTTTTGTCTCTTCAGCTGCTTTTTGCAGTTGGAACAGGAGAGTGAAATATGGTAATTCACAAATCTGCTAATGTTTTCAGTCACAGAACACAAACATCTTTTTGGCAGCTGCTTGCCAGCTTAACAGGATCATTTCCACTACACAGAGCATGAAAGTAATGACGAAGAAGGGGCCTGAGTCAACACCATGAATTCAGAGCACCAAGTGCCAGGATCCTTCAGACCCGGACTGCAGCCAGGATCCACTCCAGGAAATGAGTACCTGTATTTTTCATATCACACAGAAGCGTTCGTTTACATAGTCACAGAAGTAATTACTTTTGGACCCACTGAGTTTAAATATTAACTAGTATCAGTTTGTGAGCTTATAAAAGGTTGTCCAGTGTTCATTTAGAAATGAAAGTGTTCTCTTTGAATGCAGGGCAAATCCTGGAGGTGCCTGCAGAGGGATCTGGAAAACCTTTCCCATCTGACTTCTGAATAATTTCGAACACCTTAACTTTTGTGAATCTCTGTAACAGCAGTCCCTCACAAAAAAGTGACTATTCCACAAAACTCTACATTTGATCAGAGGGCTCAGTATATTTAGGTATTAATATTTAAATTAATAACATTTAATTGCTCAGACAAAAAAAGCAATTACAAAAAAGTGTCTCTCACCATTTTCCTGATGGGAAAACTCAATTCCATCAACAGTGCAGCGTCGGAATACCATTTTGTTTTCTGTTAGTGTCCCAGTTTTGTCTGAGAAGATGTACTGGATCTGTCCAAGGTCTTCAGTAATAGTGAGGGCGCGGCACTGGATGGGCAAATCTGCTTCTTCATCATACAGGTCAATGTCATTGTGAATTAAGAAGACTTGGCCCAGTTTGACCAACTCAATTGACACATAAAGAGATACAGGGATTAAAATCTGAAAAAGAGTTTAAATTCTCAGTGAGGGGTGAGATAAATTTCACTGCTTTCTGTCAGCAATGTCCTGGCACAGGTATACTAATGATTTCCAAAGAAACAGTTCCTCCTAGAGACATATTTTAGGGCTGATGAATAGTAATTTGGGGTGAAAAAAAATCCTGCACACAATAATGAAGAAACGGGGATAAGTGGCCAACCTAAGACTAAATTCCTAGAGTACTAAATTCAGAGGTGGGTTGTTTAGAGAATGCCCTTACAAAGCATGTTTTCTGGGCATAGGATCATGCTTGCTCTTACCCTTCTGAAACTCTGAAAGGATGGACTAGCACAGACTAACTCTTAGTGCAGAAAAGTTTCACAAACCATTACTTTGTGCACAACACTTCCCACCCACAAGCTTCCTTGCCCTGAAAGAATAATGAATTCTGAAGATGAACAAATATTCTGTTTCAATAATGAAGAATAATCCCCCAAGGAATCTCTGAGCAGCTCTGAAAGTTATTTTCAGATTTTTTCGTATTAAAGAAATTCTGTCCACATAAATCTCAGCACTGACATCAAGAAATCTGAAAAGTAAATGTAATTTTTTCCCTCACCCAATAAAATATTCTTTCCCAATTAGGCTTAATAACACTCAGATATACAAGTATTCTACTTCTAATTTAGCTTCTCTCCTAGACCAGATGAACCATACCTAGTTATTATTCCCCACTGGCAAATTGGCAATTTTTGTTTCACTGTTTTTCTGAGCTGCTAAGTGGCCTTCTTATTTTAGAATTCTGGATATAGGGAGAGAAAAAAAGCTGGCATTTGGATCTAAATATCTTCTTTATTGCATCTGCTAGATATTCTGAGTTAAAGATATTATACATGCATTTCCTATCTATATCCTTGTGGAGTTTCAATAACAAGAAAAAAATCTGCAGTAAGGAAGAAAAAAAAAGAAAAAAGAAACATTATTTCACACTTGGCTGATTTGGAACACTCCTAGCAATATTTTCAAATAGGATTAAGAAGGCACTGCACAGCTATTAATTAATATTAATTGTTCATTAGTGATTATACTCAATTTTAAGTAGTAGCTTCTTCCTTGGAGGTAACAGAGAGGTTTTTGTCTTTTACCTGCAACAGGATTATCATTGTCAGGAACATGTAGAAACCAGCAAGAACTGGAGCCACAAAATTGCCATTCCAGTCTGGGACATCATAAGGTGGATGCTCCCAATAGTTTCCAGTCCAAATGCCATGCCCTGTAGGAATGGGATACAAGACTGAAATCAGCTGAGCAGTGGAGTGAGTGACAAAGCTTCTGAAATGTGCAGATATGGACTGCTCTGCTAACAGAACAGAGAGCATTTCCAAAACAATGCTCCCCAGGCAACGCTGCAAACCTTTTGGAGAAGGCAAAGCACCTGCAGAGCTCTGTAGCACATGCACATAATTGATATCCTGGTGAGAAATGAGTATTCAGGGATATTTTCATTCACCTCTGCTTTGTCAGGTGTTTCCCATGGCTCTTAGCTCTGCACAGATCTTTTCTCATTCTGCGTTTCCCCACTGAATGACTCCATCTCTGCCACCTATCCATAATTATCCTCGGAGCTGAAGACTCTCTTTCCTCTCACAAAAATAAATCTTAGAACTTTGTGTACAGACAAACTAAAATATTTCTTATTCTCTCTGACCAGTCTTGATTTCAATCTGTCTGTGTTAAGAGTTGAAAAATCCCCTAAATTCAGTCTGGGCAACTCATCTTTACATTCCTTCAATTAAATCATATCTCAAACTGCTTCTTCCTCTGTGTTTAAATACCAGCTGATATCATTGCACTGCTACAGCAAAACCTCTGTTCCAGGACTTAACAACATCCCATCACAATTGTTTTACCACTTTCCATACTGTCTTTATTGGAATAAACTTTTGTCAATGAGGTTTCTAAATTTACAGCATCAGGAGCTTTCCACAGAGCTAAGGCAAGCAACTTGGTTTCCCTCATTGCATAATTTGTCCAGATGCCAAAAACCTCTATCAGTCCAGCTCCAATAAAACTTCCATTAACACCAGTTAACCAAGCAGTTGTTTTGCAGCATCTGCCTACTGAAATGCTGCCAAAAATATTCAAATTATTTCAGCAGTGCTCTTTGGCTGCTTCAGACCACAGTCACATCTGAACAAGGACAACTCTGCTCTGCAAGCCACTTTTTACCTCAATTTATCATTGTGTGCAAGAACAATCCTGATAACTGATCCACCAGTGATACTTTTTCCTGGAACCTTACATTCAGACAAGGCTGCAAAGCAAGAACTCATGGTAGAGCCTCTGGGCATTTTGGATGGCTGAAAGGTAATGGACTTTTTATTCTTTTACATGTTTCACTTAGACTGTGAATATATTTTTTTTTTTACCTGAGCAGATAAATTATTTTTTAAATGCTGATTTTTTTTATCTGAGACTTCTTTTAACCTTAAATTGAAGGATTTTATTACTCAAGAGCCCCTACACACCAGACAAGGCCAGTCTCTAAATCCAGACGACAGCAGCCAGGGAACAAGGAAAATAAAATCTCTCCTTCACACAGAGCTCAGTTGTGAAACTGAAATCCCATTTTGGTGCCAAAAGTCCCACTGCAACATGAAGCAGTAATAGTAAAGTGATCAAGTCAGTTCAGTTGTTCTTCTGTTTTGGATGGTCCTTACTTCCCATGATATCACACCTGATGACTGGCTGGTGCCACATCACATACCTGCAGGGCAGGTACAGGAAAACTTGATTTGACTGTTGCTTAATCAGAGCAGTAGCACTGAGTAAGTTGGCACTGAAACAAAATCCATCAAAAGAAAAAGGGGCTCCTGGGAGTCCCTGTTATCTCCTTTAATCATTGCCCCATTCAAAAGTCAGTACACTTAAAATTTGGTCCTTTGCTCTGAATTATGAGATCCTGTTAATTCTGGCCTGCCTGGGACAGATTGCAATCAGAGCTGGAAGGCAAGCAGGTGCTTACATGCAGTGAAGATGATCTTTTTGAGATTACCAGTCCAGTCAGTTAACAAACACCGGTTAATAAATTCACACATGATCACCTGCAAGGACCCCAGAAAAATGCAGACTATTCCAACATAAGCAATTACTCCATTTCACAGCCTGATGTAAAGGGGCTTTTGAGAAGGAAGGAAGCAATGGAGGATGTAAACTGAATGAATTAGTTATGAGCAGCTCATGAGTTCTAAATTGTGTGTCTCTGTTTAATACCACGCCCAAACATATTAGAGGAAGACACTACTGAAAGGAAAGGAAAGCAAAATAATTTTACTTTTGCAGTTATGCACAAGGAACAAACACCCCCTCAGGAAGGAAGGAAGATCTCAGCTGACAAATATTGATTCCTACAATGCAGTCACAGGATAACTTTCTCTTGCTTTACATGTATGATACCATGGTGGGGATCAATCTTATCTGAAACATCTACAGCCATGTTTTCTTCACCTGAATTGCTCAGATTTGCCATCTTAACTCACCTATTGGAAAGACCAAGGAGCCTAAAGACCCCAAGAGCATTATTCAGCTGTAGATCTCACTCATGTCTACAACATCAATTTTAATCACCATTTGGCAAATAGATTTTTGTCAGTGCTTCATACCTACAGCTCCAACAAGGCACATCACAAAGAGGAGTCCCACACATAAGAAAATATCCATGTTCATCCTCTGCTCTATCCTGCTGCGCTTGTAACGAGGACCACTGTTGTTTAGCATGGCCTTCGTCTCATGACCTTCAAAACACAAATGAATATTATCATATTTATGCAATAGTTTGTATTTTGGTTTGGTTTTTTAAAAAGTATTCTCTCCCCAGCTGAGAGCAGGATGACTGATGTTGACATTCAGAACTTTCCTTGTCCGTCTTCCTCTTTGACTGACTACGTCAGAGTCTAAATCTTGAAGTTTACCAGAAACCTCCATTATATCACAGGTTTCGGCTGTCATATACATTTTTCTGTCCCAATGACAGCGGATTAAGTAGGATCATAAGGTTTATATAAACCATCAAAAGCCAAATATCCATGAGAAGAACAAGAAAATGAACGATAGTATTAAGTTTTTGCATTTTATGAACAAATTGTTTAGGTGCTATACAGATTCCTGAAAATTACATTTGAATATTTTTCAGCAGCAATTCAAAAGCCAGTAGATACATTTTGTATATTAAATAAAATTCAACAAGTCAGTGAAAGACAATAATATTTAGCTCTTCACAATTTGGTTGCAAAGAGCTGACAAAAGAGTCATATGAGAAATAAAAAAATCCCCAATCCTTAAACTTACTGAGCTAGAAGTGAGCTGTTATAATAATAATGAAAAAACAGGAGTGCTGCAAGAAGTCAAGAAGCAGAAATTACTTTTTCAATTCTATTAATGTTATCTAAACTGTGGCTCCATAACTGGCATATCTGGACACCATCTGTTGTTATATTGATTTGTATCTTTTATGTTCATTTCTGCAGTCCTTTTCCCTGAAAATACAGACCCTGCAGGCTTGTATTTAGTTTTCATTTGTATGTGCATGATGTATGTGACAAGGACTGTTTTCCAAGCTGCCTTTTAGCTTTCTCTAGGGAAGTGATTTAACCCAAAAACTGGAAGTTAGGTGCAGTTCAATCACACCTGCTGGATTCATTCCAGGTTTACATCAGCAGTTATTAATTAAGAAGAGAGCTAGAGAGAAAATTAGTCTCCAGCCTTATGTTCAGGACATTCACTCAAGAGCTGGGGCTCCTGGCTTACTATTCCAGTGAATATGTAATGATGTACACTACCTGGAGCTGTGTCAGTGGGACCAGTTTATACTACCCATGCTCCTGCCCTTCCAACTCACACATAAGCACAAATCCTCTTGGTCCACTTAGGCAGGTATTCAGTGTACAGGCTGTGAAGCAGGAGATGTGTGTTCACTCCCATACAGGTAGAACTCAGAACAAACTCTAAGCCTTCCCTTTGGTGAGGAAAATCTCTTAATCACGGTGCTACCCTGAAGGGGAGAGCACTGCTGCTTGCATTTCTGTTTCTTCAGCAGCTGTGGGAATCTTATCCCTCACTTTTCTTTTATGTGAGGTGTAATGGAATGCTTTGTATTGAAATCAAAACAATCCAAAGCCCTCTAATCCCTCTCAGAAAACCCTCAAGGAAGTGTTGATGAATTTATTTCAGGAAGAAATCGTGATGAGCTTCTTTCCAAATATCAGTTCTACCATTCCTTTCCACTTCAGTTGATCATCAGAAAAAGGACACTTCTGTAACACAGTTATTGCCTTGTAAGGAACAGAAAATCAGAAATGTGAGAAATAAACTGCTTTGTTCTCCTCCAATCCTCACTCTTTCCTATGCTGTGAAGCATGGCACCTCACCTACCACTCCAATGGCACCTTGTCTCTCTATTTCTAGATGCTGATGGGCTCATCTAAAACTTCTTTCTGGTACTTTAGTATATGAAAAGCATATAATTCTTACTGCTGTCCCAATCAGAATGAGAAAACAACATTGGCTGTCACTCTATAATGAGGTTTTTATGTTTTAGTGCTATTGCTCTGTGTAGAACAATTTGGGTAGCCATGAAAAGGATAACTGTCCTCGGGTCGGACGAGGACTGCACAGCCCAAGCAATGGCACTAAGTGATGGCTGCACTCCCCACAAAGGCTTCCATTAGAAAGAAAGTTTGAGGAGTAATAGAGTCATAAAAATGGAAAGTGTGCCATCTTATTATGTGGCTGATCTTGATTGTTCAGAAAAGGTCACAGACCATGATTAAAAGCCAGAGTATAATCAATGTCAAAGAACCCTAGAAATGAAGCTGATAGTGACTGAAGCCAATCTAATTTTAGGAAAAAAAAACCCAAAAAACTTTTATGCTCACATTAACAATAAGAACTCAGTTGGAAATTGATTTGAAGACCTACTTATATGAAAACCACCATGTCTTGGGAATAACTTTAAAACTCCCACCTTTTCTACTGGCAGCTTAAGCAACATAAAAGGAGATCCACATTAGGATCTATGCTGGTGGTCAAGGGAACATACTGGGAAATCTGAGCTAAACAGAAGAAAATGAGGAACTGCAACAGGAGAAGGGAAGATAAATTACTCCAATTATATCAGGAATTATCCCTACTGAGATTTTTATACAGTAGCTGCTTAGAAAAAAAAGATTGCAGAATTTGGCTCTGGCTCTTCTCCTCTGCCCACCACCCTTGCATGTGGTGTTCACAGAGACATGCAATGAGAGACCTGCAAAGGCAAAGCTGCCTTGGAAACAAACATATGGGAGCTGCAGACATTCAGAATCCAGTTGGATAGTACTGAAACAGACAGTCTGTTGTCAGGAAAATTCTGCTGGGCTGTGGAGATGAATCTAATCTAAATGACTTTTGTAAAGGTGTGACTTCTCTTTTGTCTTACGTGGTTCAGCCCTGAACCCCTTGCTGCTGATTAGACATAAAACAGTTAATATGACTCTACTGGAAAGATAATGATAGCTAATGGGATTCATTGTTGTGTTTGAATTGACTTTTATTTAATCTGCAAAGAAGAGGGTAGCTGACACACTCTATCTGATGCAGAAGGGGACACAGCTGGCAAAGCCAATGATAGATAATGCTCACTGAGTAAAAGCAGTGGTAACATTCCAAAGGTATAAGATGCTGAGAAACAGATGAATTGACCCACTGCTGAACCTGGCACTGTGGCATTTGATCTGGGCACCAACACAGTCTCTCTTTGTCCATGTGTCTCCTGCATGAAGTTCACGGTTGCACAGACACACTCTGTCTGTGTCAGCACAAACCTGTGCTGCTGCTGCCTTTTCTGTCACCTCCAGCTGCTGCCTCACTGCCTCCTGCGTGCTGGCACTGGCACAGACTGAATGGATGAATGAAATTCACAGATGACTTTTTTTCTTTTTTTTTTCCTAATTAGCTCTTTAGCTGCTCCAGTTTCTACCCTGAGGAGCCAGTGAGACCTCCCTTAGGGCAGCTGTGTAGATTTTATGACAGATGGAATTAGTAATAGAGCAAGAGCTGAGGGTTAAATACACCTGAGCAATTTTTTACCTGTCTGGATATTTTTACAAGATATTTGACATGCACAAGGATGCTCTCACTTGCCAAAGACCCAGTGCAAGACTTTCTGGCTTTGGAGATGGATGAGTAATACCTTCACTTAAAAAAAAAAGTTATATACTTTTTCTGTGCACTACCAGTTTTTAAAACAAAATGTCAAATTATGTTGCAATATTAGACTATACTTATTTTTTAAAGGATATTTACAGGGAAATTCTCAGTTTACCTCAATAAAAAGTACATCTTACCTGCATATATAACGATTCCTACTGCGGCCTCAGTATTTCTGATTGTACATCCACGAAGCAAGAGGTTTTCAATGTTGAGACCTACCTGTTCATGGTTTGGCTGTTCCCTAGAAGAAATATAATTAAATAGAGCAATTAATTTTTCTGTTCTAATGGAGTGTTAAAGAAAATTTTCATGTGCATGTCTATTTCAAGTTGAAATAAAGTAATTTTGTAGGCCCTGTTTTGCTTTTATTTCTCTCAGTTTCAAGGAAACTTTTCCAGCAAAAAGTTACAGAGAAATCCAAGTCTTTCTTTTAAAGACCACTTGCACAGTGTCATGATGCCAATACAAAGCAAGTTTGGCTTTCACTTGGAAACTTATCTGGCAGATTCAATATATTATGAAAGAAAACAAGAGTAATTTTGCAACTTCTTACAGACAAATTTATTTTAGAAAGATGAGCAGAGGTTCAGATGAATACATCTACACCCTGCAAGATCCTCTGTGACTCCATCAGCCACCAAAGGGCTTTGTGAATCTCAGTTCACTGAAGCAGCCTTTG
Source organism: Hypocryptadius cinnamomeus (assembly GCA_013400635.1). NCBI lineage: Eukaryota > Metazoa > Chordata > Aves > Passeriformes > Zosteropidae > Hypocryptadius > Hypocryptadius cinnamomeus. The sequence goes on along the minus strand of VYZP01037787.1, from coordinate 26,013 downwards.
GGCTGAGGAGCTCTTCCTCATTCTCATCCTGGATAGAAGATTTTCATCCTGGCCAGAGGTGCCCCATCACAGACCAGATCCTTCTGCTTGCAGAACAAACTGGTGAAAACCATAATGTCAGTGCCCATCAGGCAGGAAATTTGTTGCTTGCCTCTGAAAATTAATGGCACACACCTACCCCTACCCACAGCTTTTATTTTACACTGGTAGGTTCCTCCTGAGAACTTTGCCAAAGCTGAGAGCTTCTATTTCAGATGCTTTGTCTTGTTTTGTTATATAAAGGTCAGGGTGGGAAAAGACCTTTTTTTTTTTCCCCTAGAATAATCATCTCTCTCTACTTTCTATTTGGCATTTTGTGTTTAATTTACCAGTAAATAGTCTCATCTCTCAAATGAAGGGCAAGGCTAGGTGTTACAGTAGAGCTAAGTAAAGTCCAATGTCTAAGTGCAGCTGCATATGATTACACAACTTAAACTAGACAAGGGAAAAAGTGTAGGTGCCAGCAACCTACAGCTGGTGAAATTGTAAAAACATAATGCCAGAAATCTGTTTTTAGTGGAATCTAAATTCATCTTTAGGGAACTCATTCAATAGAAACCTTCTTGCATCCCCTTGAACAGAATTGTCTGTGATCAGACATGTCAGATGGATGTCACTAAGTTATTTCTTATCATTTTTATCAGAGAGTACTCCTGCTATTTTATAGCAAGGCAGTAGAGCCTCAATAATTTCATAAGGGTTCATGGACAAAAAGGTACCCTGCTCCAAATAATTTGTGTGTACAAAATAGCTCAAATCTCAGCAGACTAAAGACAGAAACTCTACCAACTCTTAGCAAGTAATTTTCCCCAGCAAATTCTCTCTTCTGTTGCTGAAGAGGGGAGAGAAAGGCAGCTAATTCCATGTTCCATCAAGCGAGAGAGATAATAGGCATTCACCAAAGAGATTTCTGTTACAGACTTTCAGTTGAGAGTTGAATATTTTGAAGCCAGTCCTGAGTCCTAAGGGTGTGTATTTGTGTGTTTTTTCTTGTGACATCTCCTACATTTCTATAATCTCAGTGCTCTTTGCTAATTGGAGGGATTGCATCAATTTAGGTTATACCCAGTGCTCCCTGGAGCCAACAACCACAGCCAGCAATCAATACCAACTCGACCTCTTTTTCCCTAGTAAGATATTGCAGCAGAGGAGAAGAGGCATTGTTATTAGAGGCACCATTCTTACAGAGCACAAAACCAGATTAGCTATGGTCATTGCTAATGGGAGAGAATCCCTGGTTTGCTCTGTCAGAGAGCCAACCATTTGCAGCTCCTGCAGGTGCAGCACTCTCACTGCTTCTTGCAGAGCCATTAAATTCTAGTTTAGCTACTGGTAAACTTAGTAAAGCTGGGGATGGATGAGGATACTGGCACATTCATGCAGTTCAATTATTTGTGTAACAATGGGGCATGCATTTGGTCTGGGGCAGTAGGTATTTTGGACAATTCTCTGCTGTGGTGTGTGGAAAAGAATGGACTGATGGCTGTTCTGAAGAGGGCCTTGGGAAAGGCTGCTCTGTGTTGGAGGGTAAGAGAATTTTAACACATGAGCCATGACATAGAAATTTGCTCTGTAATTAATAAATGGGGCTAAATCTGCTGAATTTGCTGTTGTGACTGTGCCAGAATTATTTAATGAAGAAAGACAAAAAAAGAAACCTACCCTACTTTTTTATACTAGTCTAGTGCATCACCTCAATTTTGCATGCATGTTTGCTTTTTCTACCTTTCTAATAAGAAGAAACTGGATTGTTTATTAGATCTTGGACACCTTTTCCCTGTGGCTGTAAATGTGAAGAAACTAGAGCCATGCAGCTGGATACCTTTAAACAAATGGAAAGATTTATCTAAAATCTAGTTTAGTCTAATCATCAGGTCAAATGTAGATAAGCTTATATCTAAGTTTGGAAGAGAGCTGAATCTCTGTGAAAATAGTTTGTAGGAAACAACTGTAAATGCAATGCCAAGCCTTGGTTCTACCTTGCCACAAAACAGAGTCCAAGTCTACATTTTATATTGACTTCTGAATCTGGGAATAGATAATAGTGACAACCATCAATTTCCTCAAAATATGTTCATTCCATCCAATTCCTCCAAGAGGAATATCAAAGTACACATCCAAAATGTATTTATGGATAACAAGTACTTACATATAACCTTTGAATTTATTGAGATCATTGTTTGGCATTTCACAGATGATGGTGTTCTGGAAAAATTCTGGTTCAAACACAGTATCCTACAAGAGAAAACACACTGAGTGTCAGTTCCAATGAGTATTTGAAATGCTAAACACTAAAAAAACTTAATTTAGACCACTAGGGCTGGAACACTTGCCCTTGAAGGAGAGACAAAGACATTTTAACTCATTCAGCCAGAAGCAAAGCTTCAGAAGGGCTGAGTATTTCCTCCTCTTGGAATAACAACTGGTTAAATTAAGTGAACCAAATGCTGTGTATTGAACAAGACATCACAGATGCCAATTAGTGGAAACACCTGTCTTCATTTTAAGTGAATGTAACAAAGATAGTAGATTTAGATTAAATATTAGGAAGAAATTCTTCCCTGTGAGGGTGGTGAGGCCCTGGCACAGGTTGCCCAGGGCTGTGGGTGTCCCATTTCTGGGAGTCACCAAGGCCAGGTTGGATGGGGCTCTGAGCAACCTGGGATAGTGGAAGGTGTCCCTGCCCATGGTGGGGGTTAGAACAAAATGAAATTTAAGGTTCCTTCCAGCCCAAATCATTCTGGGATTCTATTCCCTCTGTGAAATATTCAGATTACTTATTAAAAAAAAAAAACAGTGGTCAACCAAGAGCAAGCTCAAGAAAACAGTTTCAGGATTTAAAGGATTTTTGATTATGCTAGAAGATCTATGTTAATGCCCAGAATGGTATAATTGTAAAGAGAACACACATTTGAATGAATGTATCACAATAAAATAAAAGTAAAAGCAAGACTAACAGCATAAAACCCCCACCACCCAACCCTAAAATGGATTAACAAATCCAGAAGAGGGAAGGCAGTAGAACAAACCCACACTGCTGGGAGAGATAAAATGAGACAAAGCTTTTCAGGCTAAGGGCTCACTCAGAGTTTGCAGTTGAACTGAGTCACAGGATTTTACTTGAGCTCCTCAGTGTTCAGGGGAACAGCCTGGGGTTTGGACTGCATGAAGCAGTCCAGAAAGCAGACAGAATGAGAGGTACTTGACTGCCATAAATGGTGATTTAATCTTAACTGAAAAATACACAGAACTTTGATATTTGATTAAGAAAATGTAATAAAAATGGGACGTGAGAAATTTGAAAGATAATAATTATTGCTGTGCTACAGAATTTTGAAAGAACTGAAGCCCACTGAATACAAAATACTCTGTTAGGAAAGCTGGAAATCAAATCTGCTACTGGGTCTCCCTACCTTTTTCTAAAGCAAGCATTGTGCTTTAATTTTTACATTATTTTCTCTTGATCTTTTTTTCATAAATGATACATATAGTCCTTTTTTTTTTTTTTTTTACTATCTACATATATATAAGTACAAAAAAAGTAGAGAATATGATAAAAAATTGTTGGAGGAAATATAAAAACGTCAGGAATATAGGGCATTTTGCATGCCTTCTGACCCATCTGGCTGAGTATTTTTAGAATGTCTGTTAAGAGAGAATTTTCACCTGTGCTGAATCTTGTTCAACTCCATGAAGTCAACAGGAAAATCAGTTCATATTTGGTTTTGCTAGAAGTATTTGTACAACAGGAGAACAGGAAGGTACAAAAGTCACCTGGCATGTTCATTGCTAAAAAAGAAAACTATTAGGCTTCCAGATAGAAAGGCATACAGAAGAATGTTTCTTGTCTCAATCTTTTTCTCTTTTGATGACAAGAATTTTATGTTTGAAAATTCAAATTAGAAAATGTCATAAAAGGAAAAAAATAATAATCCTTTCTCTCAGTCTTTTAGAGAGAGTTGTATTCAATATTCCTAAGCATATCACAGAATCACAGAATGGTTTGGGTTGGAAGGGACCTTAAAGATCATCCCATGGGCAGGGACACCTTCCACTTGACCAGGCTGATTCAAAGCCCAGTTTAACCTGGCTTTGGACACTTCCAGGGATGGGGCACCCAAAAATTCTCTGAACAACCTGTGCCAGGGCTTCACCCCCTCAAAGGGAAGAATTTCTTCTTAATATCTCATCTAAACCTACTCTCTGTCAGTTTGAAGCCATTCCCCCTTGTCCCGTCCCTTCATGCTCTTGTGAATAGTCTCTCTCCACCTTTCTTGCATCCTAAACTGAAGAACTAATCCCAGTTAGTTCTAACCCAACTGAAGAATTAACTAATATGTATTTATTTCCTCCCTGTTTAAAGAGTCACTTTATAGGCAGAATTACATCTGAGGGGTTTTACGTAGTTCATAAATCACAGGGCTAAGCAAAGCTCAAAGAACAAGGAAGAAGCTGGCACACTAAAACCTGCAGTGTGATACTACCTACACTGGGGTTTTTCATCCATCCAGCACACCGTTTACACAAACACACCCCAAGAGCAGGGTGATACAGGAAGATTTGTCAGCTCTGACCTTCCTGAGCACTGGCTGCCTCCATGGCCAGAATTGCATTCCACCCTGTTAATGTAGCAGGAGTTCCTAAGTATAGACATTCCTAGGCAAAGAGTTTATCTCAATAACAACTCAAAGACTAAACAAAATCACCATGAATAGGCAGTCTGGGGCATAATTTAGCATGGGGCTATTTTCTGATATAATGGAAGACTTCCACACATTATGAACAACTGAGGCAAAAGTTTGCATTTTGTATAATGGTAGAGCACCCTGTTCTCCTCTAAATGGAAAAACAGATAGAAAACATAACATGTAAATTAGAACTACATGACAAAAATGCAACATTTAAAAAATGTTAAGTAGCCAGCTTACTGTTTTTCTGCTAAATCTTTACATATTAAAATTTCCAGTGTGTTTCAGGAACAAAACCTCTTTGTAATTGTCACTGGAAGGTACTGGAAAAGGCCTGTGCTATGCCACAATATGAGAAAGCCCTTAATTGTCTTTGAAAAGTGATTTCCATTTGAACAATAAGCAAATAACACAAGTACAGCACCTGATCTCAACTGGCTATGGAAATGTTGTGCTTTTATTTAATGTCTGGTCCCTGGCAGCTGTGTCCCAAACACCAGTAACTCCAAAAGATCATCCTAGTGGCACTGGTACTAATTGCTAAATAAATTAATGTAATTCCTAGAATTATCTGTGAGGTTTTATTTCCTGTCTGCTGGAGTGATTCCAATGGAACAAAGTTTTCCTCTGCACGTGCTACCACTCCTTAAACTTGTTCTGGGTTATTTGAAAAACTGCCCTGCTGTGTGTTTAAAGATACTTGAAAATGTAACAACTCTCCCTAAGTCATATTTTCTACTTTACTTCAGATTTATCCAACATCAGCCACGTGAATATAGCACTAAAATAAAGGAAAAAGGTAAAAAGGAAACGATACTGCCTATGAAAAAGAAATGGTGATTTTAAGAATTCATACTGAATCACAAACTGATGTCAAACATTTAACTTTTTAAAAAAAATTTAATTCACCTTGAGTTCCTATTAAACTGCCAGCCCAGAGTGCCTCAGAGCAGCTCCCAGCTGAGCTCTCCCACCTCCACCTGCCCGTGCAGTGAGCGTGGCGTGTCAGGACAACGGAGACACGGAGTCCGTAAGGAAACCCACGGATGCTGTGGCAGGGGACCACGAGCTTTCTTCCAGTTGCCATGCAGAAATAAATCCCTCGTGGCCGTGGCTTTGCTGTGGCACAGTGGCCACAGCTGGGGACAAAGGTGCTCGTTTGTGGGCTGCATTTCCCAGACTGACCTGGCTGCTGAAGCCCATCACCACGCGGCGCTGCTTGAGGTTGGTCTCCCCGTCGAGGTTGGCGGTTTCCAGGTGGCAGATCCCGTTCTGGTCAGAGGAGTAGAGCAGCAGGATGTCTGCTGGGACGATCTCGTTGCACTGCAGCTGCACAAAGTCCCCCACTCTGACATCTTTCCAGCACTTCTCCACGTAAGCATGTTCCTCCCTGTTGCATTGAAAGCATGCAGTGGGTGATGAGTGACATTAGGCAGGCAGGAGTGCTGGGTTGTGGGGCTTCAAAGAGAGAAAACAGGGCATGGGGGCACACTGACCTTTTCTTAAAGGACACAGCACAGAAGCTAGGAATTAAGGATACAGACACTTCCGCAGCACCACTTCACCACATGTCACATTCAAACTAAATCTTTACATGGAATAAAACATTTACAGCAGTTCTCTTTCATTCTAGCACTAGTCCTATAATCTGCACAAAATACAGCAGGCAGTTCAGACTAACAGAGGTATTTTTGAGTATCTTATTGAAGAAATTCAGATTATTGTTTTTGACTGTGACTGTTTCCTAGACACTTTCCAACATCAGCATATAGCTCCTAAAAAAAGCAAACTGATAGCTCAGCCACACTTGCTTCAGGTCTTTCCAGTTTATAACTCTCAAGAGGTAGTTACAAATTTTTAGCTTAGTGCAGAGAAAGAACTTCAAAAGGTGGAAGAGCTGACAAATGGTCCCTTAGTATTAAGCAAAAAAAATGCAACCAGAGCCCAAATTTAATGGAAAAGTTAAAGTAAGAAACAAAGAGCTTATAAATTAACAAAAAAATTTAAAAAAAAAGAGCCTATGGGGTTCAAGGAAAAGAAATTATTATTTCATCAATGAACTAAGTTCAGCAAATAGAAGACTTTTTTTGACATTGCATTTTCAGTAATTAGTCCTTCAACTGCTCTTAACCATCTAAGCAGACCAGAAACAACACAATAAGCTTTAAAATTAGTTAATGGGAAAAAGTGCACTGCAACAATGGCTTGTTTCCTCTAACTCCTTGAGAGGAAATTATTTTTTCAGGATGAATAATTGAATCATCTCATGCCTTGCTCTGTGAGAGGGAAAATGCTCATGATACTTTACCAGACAGACAATTAAAGCCCCTTTGTAATGATTCAGAGTCTCATTTTTGGTTGTTTTTAATCATCCTCATCTATTGGATGGAGAATACTATCTTTCATTGAAGTGTTTGTGTCATGAGAAGGGGAGCAGTGATGGGAGAGATAAAGTGTTTTGCTCCAGTTCAAAGCACACATCCAAGCACTGCCTCACTGCCAGGCCAAGGGCTGCTTCCTGATAACCTATTTTCCTTTTCTTTCCTTTCCTTTCCTGCCTTGCTGCAGAGCAGAGCCAGCCACAGCACTGCCAGGCAAACCCTCACACTTGGCTTGTGCCCTTATCCACAAAACAACAACAAGCAGTTACCTGTGAAGGTTATGCAAGAGGTTAAATTCTGTCAATTTCCCCGTGGTACTGACTTTTCATTAAAAAGCAGAACCCCCCAACCTGATTATTTGAATCCCTTTACTGCTGCTTTTGAAGCACTTACTAAACGATGGGGTTGTAGCAATATTTTTTCATCTTACATTAATTTTTCTTTCTTGAATTTGTTATTCTTCTTATTTTGTCTGATTCTGCTTACCTGCATGTCCTTTTTCTTTTGTGCAACAAGAGACATAAAAGACCACACAGAAGAACAGAGGTTTGTTGTAAGTTAATTAGATGCTGCTATGCATTTAAAAAAAATCTAGTTAAATTTATATTTGAAAAGTATTTTAGCAAGTGTATGATGAGTATTTAGTCCTCTACAAAGCATATACTAAGTTAATATAACAAACCAACTATGTAAGTACCAATCCTGTCCAATCCTTCTGAATAGGACTTAATTTGTTTGTTTAAAACATGAAAGAAAGAGTACAAGATCAGTTTAGAGGAAGTAGATGTCTTGTCTTGCCGTCCTAGATATTTGAATGCCATTTATAGTTTGCATATAATGTTTACTGTGGCTTCTCCATGGTAATCCTACCTCTCTGTACGTCAACTCTTGCACAAATCAGAAGTTTACAGATCATATTTCTGATTTTGTCCACTCATAAAATGCTATAGAAAGGCCTTGTCTAGCTGGCTGTGTTCCACATCAGCTGAAAGAAACCAGATTAGCCCAAATAATCCACAGAATTAATGGATTTGTATTTTTTTTTCTCAATAGCTCCCTATGAAACCTACATTACATGTAAAGCTTCAGGGTTCTACCCAGTCACTAATTACAGAGGAGACAGTGAGTCAGAAAAGCCAAATGACCTCTTTCAGATCAGAGGAAAAGCTTTACTAGGCACAGGGACTACAGTTCAGGGATTGCTAGAATCCCAAACCTGCATTCAGGGGAACTGTCACTCTACCCCAACGAGTATTCAAGGAATACACATTTTCTGCTCCTGAAGAAAACTCTTCATCTGAACCTATAAGATTAAAATTTTGATTATAAGATTAATAATTAAAAATATTAAAAATAGTACGAAGTTTTTCTACAACTTTGTAGGGAATTGCCAGTGGATGAAAGGAAGCAAAGTACTTCATGATGAAACTGGTGCACCCCACGGCAGCACTGTCCTAGTTGTCTAACAAGATTTTTCAGATGAAGCACTTTCCTTTCAGCAATCCCTGTAACTGGGAACACTGCCCATTTTCTGTTCAGTGATGAAAGTTAACAGCACAAGCTCTGGTTGCTAAATAAACAGTGGAGCTTAATAAATCCAAGATGGTCTGACAAGAAATATACAAACACACAAAAAGGGCAAATGTATTGAACCAATAAAATAAAAATCACCAGATGTGGGGATTTTCAATAGGTGGGAATCTGGACACTTGATTCTTACAGCATGTGGCATCAGGGCTGTGGCACACTGAAGACAAGATGTAAGATAAAAGTTCCTCAGTCCCTGCTCTCTTTTAACAGGCAATTTATCAAAAGCACATTCAAAAAGTGTTCACTTGCTCATAGATATCATGATGATGCCCATCAGAGGGTACTGCCAGTGAAAAGAGGCCTTGAACAGTCAAAATGATGTCTGCCAGAACTATTATTGAACTCATCAAATCTGAACAGAAGGTCTGAACTAAACAGATTTTATGAAGTCATTTCTGGGAAAAAAGGAGCATAAAAAAGTCCTGCTGCAGTTGGAGATCATGGGGGAACTCGAATAAATTATTGACTTTGTGTCAACAATTTGATTTCACTTTCTTGGATTCAATAAAGATAAATTTCAAAGCAAAACTGGATCAAAATTCATGGTGAATGGAGGGAAACAAAAATTATTGTTCTGCTATACAGAAAAGATTAAATAAAAGTAATTTTTACATGCACTCCACCGCATGTATGTATCCTAGATTATCTTAGAGAAAGATCTTCAGAAATCTTTGTCATCTAGAAACATTTTATCAGACAATTATTCCAGTGAATCTTAATCCCTAGAATTACTGGAAGCTCCATCTTGAGATCCTTTGCAGTTCAAAACGAAGACATGGTTTGCTCTGCACTATACCCCCCAAATTGTCACCAGGTCATGGCACACAGAAAAATATTTCAGTGTTGTCACTAGAGAAACCTACATATTTATATTTTGTTGTATGTAAATTTGCTAGAGTGCTATATTTGAAAATGGCCTCCTTCAAGCACCATCTATTTTTAAAAAGCACCAATATCCTGTGATCCTGGTTCTACATGGGCAACAGATTGAATCACACAGCTGCTTATTCTTCACAATCTGTTTTTGCAAATAAAAATCTTGCACAGTTTTATGCTATCAAAGATTATATCAGCTTTTACATGCAAACCCCTCACAAAATATTTTCAAAGATCCCTTCATGTCCATGACCTCACCATTAGAAGCTACTGCCACAAAACAAAAAAACTGACAGCAAAGTAGCAGATTTAGGACTCAAGGTAGGCACTAGGTCAGACAGGAACTGATTCTGGAAACTGTTCATAGGTCAGGGCACAGCACAACTGGCTGACAATATTCCTGAGCTGCAGATGCTGCCTGGGCATGGGAAGGTGCCAGGGTGTGTGTGTGGGTTTGTCACTGCTCCTGCCACCATCCCATCCCATCCATCCCATCCCATCCCATCCCATCCCAGAGGGGTTTCTGTGCCAGCACACCAGCCCAGCAGCCCCAGCAATGTCATTTACCAGTCCTGTACCCAGCCCCAGCCTTCCTCACAGCACCAAACTCTCAGGCTTTGAACACTATGTTAGGACAGCAAAAGCACCTTTTAAAAACAAGTGGAACGGAACTTTTCTAAAGTCTAATAAAGTACACACGCTTGTATCGTACTGGCATTCCAAATTCCTCAATGCTAATAACAGATCCTGTCTTCTTATGTGCTTAAACTGCCTATAGCAGCACAACAAGTAACTTATTTTCTCAATGATACAAGCCTATTGAAGCTTACATAAACTTCAAGTAAGTACCAGAACTTTATAAATGTATTATTTGTTCATATAAATGGTTTTGGATTTTTTTAAACTCACCTTTGAAGAAATAAAACAAAACAGATGTAAACAGAATGTGCTTAGACTTCACTAGGTTAATTTTGTAAATTGTAGATTTTTGTATTTAGGATTTTTTTTTTTTCTGTCTTGAACAAAATGCTATTGTTGCAATTCTTCCTGGCATCAGCTGGAAGGAACAGATAATTTCAAGGTGACTCAATTGATGCCTCCTAATCATTAGCATTAGTTTCTATGGACTCTCATTAACTTGTAAAGTTTCTGGAAAGCACAGCCTACATCAGCTTTTTTGATAGTCATATCCTTATATGACCGGGTTGCTCATGAGGTCACATGGTAGAAACCTGCCACTCTCCAGGTTTTAATGATATTTTAAAAGTTCAGACAGTTAGGTTGAATCTTAGTACCATAAGGCCATGATTTTGCAGGTCTCTCAGCCAAAGCCAGAGATTCTTATTTATTTGGTCTTAATGTTTAGTCATTAGCTCCTGCTGCTAAGCCATTGCACCTTTTCTGTGAAGCAGCTTTAATTGCCTTGGCAGGTAATAGATCTTGAAGAAAGCTCTGATCAAGCAATACACGAAGCAGTGGTAGCTTTAGTAATGTATTTTATGGATTTTCTTCCACAGAGACCAAGGATCCTCCCTGTAGCAATACACCCTGACTGACAACAACTACAGCTCACTGCTCTTCCACTTTCAAGTGCTGCTGCCTGGACCAGCTGAGAGCTGGTTTGCATTTAGTCAGTTCAGCTTGTCAGTTGTTTTAATTTCTTAAGGTGTTTTAATGTCTTCGTGATTTTGGTACACTGGTTTCAAGCAGTGTCATGGTGACATAACACACCTGAGTGTTCTGCTGGTTAAGGACATTTTCTCAGCTCTCTGCAAGGCTGAAGAATGCCTCAAGCAGAAGGCACTGTTTGTGCCTTCAGCCAAACTCTCTGCTAATTCAGGTATCCACAGCTAAACCAGGTACAACATTTCCACAGTACATGAAGAGCAGACAAAAATTAGAAGGATGGCAGAGCAGGGGATGCCCATTGCCAGAGAACAGCGCTCATGTTTAACATTAGGCAGGGGGGATCCTGTACATGGATCCAAGTACATGCTTTGTGGCTGTCACAGGAATTCTCCTGTTCAGGAGGTCTTCAGCCTCCAGCTGATGAGATGCACTGTCCAGAAAAGGTACCACTGAAGCCTTGATATTGCTATTCCCAAGAAAACTGATTGCAGTTTTGCCTGTGGTGAGGTTTTGAGTGGGACACAGGCTTTAGCCCTTTTTTTTGCATATAAAATGAACCCACTAAAGCCTCCAGCAGGCTCCTAGTCTTTAAAGTTATGCTTTGTCAGAAAACAAAAATAACAAAGCAGAAAGAAAAGGCTCTTTAACAAGTGAAAACTCAGTGCTGCTGACCAACACTTTAAATTTAGTGTTGGCAAGAAATCTTTCAGCTCACTGTGCCCTTGTCAGAATGGGATTTTCCTCTCATCCTGCTTTCTACTTTACAAACTTTCGGGTTCATCTTGGGTTGAATGAGTTGCATATGATATTTCTGAGTCCAGAGAAAAATTGTTTTTCTTTAAACTTTGAGTTTTGACAGTAGGTCAATTCCTGTTTGCCAGCATGTCCCCTGCCCTTTTCTCTGGTTTTTTCCCAGATGCCCCATACCTCTGTTGGTCACTGCACCCCTGGCCAGTCCCAGGCACTATCCCAGACAGGGAGAGCACCCACAGGAGGTACAATCTCTCCTCTGTTCAGAAATCCAGCTGAACACAGCAGATGAAGGAGGTTCAAACAGAAGGGCAGCCTTTGTCTTTGCTGCCTAGCTTCCCATAGAAAACATAAAGTACCCTGTATGTGTGGTCACCTGTAGGCAAGCAAATCTCCATTGCTGTCAGAGAGAAAATTGCAGCACAGAATATCATACTTCAGTCGACTGAAAAATTGTAATTCTCTTTCAAAACTGTGGGTCCAGATTAAGCCACTTTCAGTTTTTCAGCTGTTGGCAGTTCTCATTTCATGCACCACAGTTATGAGCACTTTGTTTTTTCCTTCTTTCTATACCTCTGCTCCAGGGCTAAACCAGAGTTTGTGCTGATGCAAAAATCTTTAAATGTTCTAAAACCTTACACAAAGCAGACAAAGAGTCAGAGTGAAGGCCAGCCTAAACTTTTTGTGCCACAGGCATCAGTGGACTTAGAGAGGAGGAGGAGGAGGAGATTGATGCTTGTAGGAACTACCTGAAAATGACAGGGTCTGAAAGTATTACAGAGGAACTTTCTATGGAAAGAATAATCAGGCTACCTCATTTAGGATGCCTGTTGGCTTACCTGCTTCTCCAAAAGGGCCACAGGATGATTCAAGGTACATAAACAAGGTTTCTCTGAGTCACTGTCACAGATATCTGAATTAGGTTTTTGCAATTAAGAAATATGAATAGCTTAAATAATGTTAATGTTTTTGTGGCTGTTGCTGTGCCATACTGAACTGTGCATAGCCCTTGCATTTGTATCTTAGTGTCTGCTAAAACACTGAGGAAAAAATAGGTTTAATCTTCCAAAATTGTGAAATCGATTCAAAAACCTGTCTGGATGCTATGGAGTGTTTATAGAGCTTGATAGAACCCTTGGTGTATAGCCAAGCTATATAATAATTAAATAACTGTTAGTTCCTTGAACATTATAGAACTTCAAGAAAATTGAATATCTATAACAGCTTTTAGCAACTATTGCACTGACATTCAATTTCATCAGGTTTGTGTACCACATTCAGTGCTGGCCCCTGTTAGCAAGTTAATGACAAACTGAAGAGAGTTTAGAGAAAAATAACCATGGGAGCTTTGGAGGGACTGACTGACAAGAAAGATGAAGAGAGCAATCTGTGCCAGTCTTGACTTAGAGGTCTCTGAGTGTTGCATATAGGTACAGCCTTATAAAATAAGGGCCTCGTTACCCTTGTAAAACCATGGCTCAGGCCTGCTGCTTGGGCTAACTAGAAAAGGACTGTGGAAAGAGACTCAGCTGAATTAGGGGTAGGAAAACAAGTTATATAACCATTGTGTGTTCATGTCCTGGTGTGTGGTGGTTGGTTGACATTATGTTTGTTATACTTTAAACTATGTAACTGATAATGGGCTAACTGCTTAAAAAGGCCTGGTTTTTGCAGTAAAGCAGCTCTCCTTTGCACCTGCCTGGGGACTCTGCATCTCTACAGAGCCTCACCCACATCTGAGTGCAACAAAATGAACATGATAAAAATCACACATATTTGAAGATCATAATTAACTGTTATGGATGGAGTCTAACTAGTTAGGGTTCCATGAAATCAGGTGACTTAAGAAATTTAAATGCAATTAAAGAGGCATAATAAATAAAAGCATCATAGAAAATGCTTTGGCGTTTTGTAGTAATGGAAGTCTGCCTTGCTTGGAAATTTTTAAAGTAGACAAAGTATATTTTAAAGAACACTATGAGAAAGCAGACATTTAAACATAGGTCTGTACCATCTGCAGTTTTTTGTTCCCTCCTTTTAGTGTGTGATTCATTCCAACAGCACAGTAGATTGTCTACAGAGTATGATTCCAAAAGTTTTGGTTCCAAAAGTACAAATTCCTCAACCAAACATCTGGGTTATTGCATCTCCCCAGGACACTTTAATGCCTATTAATTATTTCTCTTTTTTTTTTTCAATTAAACATTCTTTAAATACACTTCTGGAAGTGTCTTTTCTTTCATTTGACCAGCAGACCAGATTTCCCATTTCAGCTGATCTCTGTGAAAAGAAAATTAGAATAAATATGTTTACAGGCCAGCCTATTTAATTTTAATTTCACTTGCTCTGTGTTGAAAGAAGGCAATTTACTGCATTTCCCCTAGTCTTCAACAAAGTTTTGGAGAACATTCAGTACCTGGAAAATTTTGGTTTGCCTTTGTATTTCTTTTGGAACAGGTGTCAGAGTTCTTATTAAAATCTGAAATAAAGACAACATACACTCCAAGATTATCTCTTATAATCTAAGTAATATTTCATCTAGGATGGAAGATCAGTTGTTCTATTAGAAATAACTTTTTGCTGCCACAAGATTAACAAAATTTACAGTGTCCCAAAAAGACTTTCACCTATGTCAAAACAATTACCTATTTTCATGATTCATATGAAAGAAAATTAGAAGACATCATGCCCTTCCATGACTTTGCAGCTAGCAAGAAGAACAAGAAATATCAGCTTCCCAAAGCAGCAGAGAAGCCTGATTGAAATTATTCATAATATAATAAGCTGTAGTGACTGATCTGATGGCAATTGTTATTACACACAATTTTTCCAGACAGGATGAACGCTGTAGTCTGGAGCCCTTCACATTTTCCTTTCCCTTACACCACCTTCTTGGGCCATAAAACTTTGGTGAAAGACAAGATCCTAGGCAAGACTGATTCATAGATCAAAATCTTTTTTATGGAATGAAATAACCAATTTTAAGGCAGGCCTGTCTCGTGTTTCTGCATAACAATCTTGAATCTGAATTGGAATATATGTTGTAATTCCATGGTGGATATTTTTCCCTTATACAAAACAAGTTCTACTGTATTCCCTACTTCATGTTCTCATGGTAAAAGGCTTTCAAATCTAAACTGGCATGGTTTCTGGGTGTAAAGAGGAAATAAATAAGATCCCTCTGCAGATTTATCCATGAGCACCTACTGCCCCACTTATTCTGTCCCATACTGGTTTTAACAAGTATTAACAAACAATCCATTGCCTCATAGGCTAATGCAACACTGGAAAAGCTAGAACATTCCACCAGATTGAAATTTCAAAGATAGAAAAGGCAGTTTGCCACCCTACACAAATTACTGACATTCTTCACCACAGAAGAGATCTTAAATCCACAATATTTAGAAACTTGTAAAATGCCAGCTTTTTATTAAAAGTTGGCAAGGAGAGGAGTGCAGGTTTTTAAAATGAAAAATCATTATCTATATGTGGGACTAAGTTTAGCCCCTAAACAAGCAAACCTAGTGCTTTCCTGTTTAACCAGCAGGACATAAAAATAAAAATCTGACAAACACATGCAGGAGAAACAAAGAGAAATGACAGCCCCATGTGATAAAGGCCACAGTTCTGCAAGATCTTGCTCATGAAAGCACGTTATGTAAAGCACTGTTGATTATTTTGGGGGATGACAGGCACATTCATGGAGATGGAAAGTTTTGCACTTCTGACTCCCAGATGTGATATTTTATCAGGGAGAAGTCATTTGCTACTTTGCTGAGAGAACAGTTTTGATACAATAAAACATAATTTTCAATCTTCTGAATGTCCTAAAAGTAGGAAGTCATGAAGCACTTTGAAGAAGTAAGCACAGACACATGTAGTTAATTCATTTAGAGGTGACTAAACAGAGGCATAAATGACTATCTTTCATTTCTAGACTGTGTTTTTACAGGTTCATTTTACATACTGCCTAAGAAAGAAAAAATAACTGAAAGCTAGTTAACAACAGAGTATAAAATAAAATGTAGTTCAAAGGGCCAGGTTTTGAAGTGATTTCTTGGCATCTAAGAATGCAAAAAAGTCCCATGGCAGATCTTGTTCTGTGCTGCCTTAGGTTGGTAGAATTAAACCCCCTTGAAAATGTCTTAGAAATTCAGCCGCTTGTAGCTCTTTAAGCATCTGTTTTCAGTGCACTGCATGTCTAAGAGGCTGACAGACACACCAGTACAATAAAACTCAAACTTAACTTCCCAGTACAACAATGCTTTAAAAAAATACTTAAAAAAACCCAAAATAACTTAAATAATACAATAATACTTAAAAAAAAAAAATCTTTCCCTGTATGAGAACAAATACCAGGTGATATATAGTGCCCATGACTTTTCCCTATTTCATCTAATGACCGTGATTTTTCAGCAGTCATTTATTAATTTTTTTAAACAAAAAGCCTCACCATTGATCGAAGATCTTGAGCCATGTTTTTGGTAACAGAAGCCATACAAAGCTTACCTGCTGTAAATGTAGCATCCCATATGATTGATTTCTTTGTCCAGTTTGTACCGCCGGAAGTCCTCCCAAGCATCTTTAATGGCTGTGATGGCCATTATAACACAAATTGGGATCACAGACACCTCTGGTTGGAAAGCATTCACCACTGGCACAAAATTCAGCAGTGCAATGAACACAAAATAAATATTGGCAAAGCGGTGAAACTGCTCATATATATTTTTAGGGAGGAAAGTTAAGATGGTATATTTTGTGGTCTTAATTTCATTGGAGTCATAGTATCTGTTTGGATTTTCCTTCCTCTTCTTGCTTCCAAAGGGCAAATTGGAGATGATCGCACGTTTATTTTCATTTTTCTTCTTTCTTTTCCTTACTTTTCCTCTCTTCTCCAGCTCCTCATTTTGGATTTCCGTGTCTGGAGCACTACATGGGCAGCAGGTTTCCTTGAAAAAATGTTTTTTCCATGTCATTCTAGAGAAGCAGCCTGGAGCAATTTTCCTTGACATCTTGTTTTTCTTTCAAAAAGTAGCTTCAAGTTGAAAACCAATGAAGTCAGAAGAGTTCAATAGTCCAAATGAACTCCCAAACAGTGGAGAGAAGAGTTGAGATGTCTGAATCCCAGGGCTGCCTCCTCCACTCCAACCTCCACGTAGCCAGGGCCAGGGATCATCCTGACTCAGCTGCACCAGGCCCTAGATCCTGCTGGGGCAGCTGCACCTCACGTCTGCCAAAAGCATCCTGAATGTTTTGTTCTTCCTGCCAGCAGATGCCTGGAGGCCCTGTTCAGACCATTTCCCTTCTCTGCTCGTATGAAGTGTCTCTGCTTTAACACAGAGCAGTGGCAAAGCTGAGAACACACACACGATTTTCACAGGTCACTCCAGGAGCGTCAGAATCCCTTTATAACCCTGGGAGTTGCCAGGAAGCTCAAAGGTAATGGGCAGAGCTCCGTGCCCCAGATGTCAACAAAGGATTGCTACGAGCCTCAGTACAGACAGCATTTCTCTTTTATTTCCTCTATCTATTGTTTGTTTTCATGACCATGAGATCGATTATTATTAAACAAACAACCAACCCCCATTCCCCCAAGCTAAGAAAACCTACGATTTTGTAGCCAGAGGAATCAGACATAGACAGGAGCAAGTGAAGTGCAATGTACCTGGACTGCCCCTCAGCCTGATCCTTCTGCCCAGCAGACCCCAAACCTTCCTCTCTCACCTAGACACCCCTTCCCCTTTGATCCTTCTTCCTCTGACCCATAAATACGTCAGCACAGATGAGGGCTAATTTCCAGAAGAGCTAATGACATGTATGTAAACCATAGCAATTTTTTTCTCTGTGGCCTGGGCTTAAGGGCAGGTGAAAAAAGGAAAGCACACAAAGATTTAAACTTATTTTAAATGAAAACTCCTGTTTGCTTCATGATGTAGTGACAGGGTAAGCAGTCTCAAGTTAGTACTTGGACAAGAAATTCTGATGAAATCTAAATGTTGCAACAAGAATTGCAGTGAAATTATTTCTTCCTTCTGAGTCAGTACTGAGCAAACAGCTTCCCACAGGTGTTGCACCAGCTCCAAAGCCAAGCTGGCTTTATTGATCTCTCTGCTTACTGGAAGTCCTAAAACTTTTCATCTCCTGATTATTATATGATTTTTCATCTCCTGATTATTACTATATGATTTACCTTGAATGTAGTTGATCATTAATTTCTGTATTATTGGTTTTAGTGTGAAACACCTGAAAGACATTGTTCCAGTTTTCTGTACAGCTCCAGTTTTCTGTTCCAGACTTGAGTAAGTTCCATTTATCCTCCAGATCCTTCTGCTATCAGAAGAGGATGTTGTGTGTGTTGACAAGCTGCTTGGAAAACTTGAAATGAAAACCTGTACATACCAGCACACATTGTGTGATATGAAACAAAGCCTCGGTGATATTGAGATGATTTAGCTGAGATAAATAAGGCATTTTTAAAGGTAGAAAAAATATTTTGTAATAGTTCTTCCAAACTTACAGTATTCTGAAAGGTCAGTGAGGGGGTTACTGTAAAATCAGATAAGCAGTTTCTATCACAACAGAAGCAAGGAAACAAATAATTGATTTAGTTTACTTACTTGTCATATACCCTGGTTTTAGTGAAGTTTATTTTCTTGTCATACTGGTATTTTCTGTAGTCTTCAATAGCATCCTTAATCATGCTGGCAAGCAGCACCACAACCAGAGGCAGCATCGTAATCTCCCTGTGGAAGACTTCCACTTGTGGGAACCAGTTCAGAACCACCAGAAAGAAAAAGTAAAGATTACCCAGTCTGAAAAGGTATAAAATAAATTAAAAGTAGTTAGAAATTAGAATGTATCCTTTCCTTAATGAACAACCCCCATTCTGTGTCAAAGGAACATTAATAATTTCACTCCTCTACCCTCTTTTTCCTTTCTCCAGAACAAATTAATCAGCTGCTTAACCAAGATGCAAATTTTTTCTTCAGAAGAGCCCGTGACATACATTTTCATACTATTATAGCTAGCTCCAGTTTCTCACATGTTGGAAACAATATTTGTCTGTGGGATCTCCAAGGTCTTTAATGGCCCCTCACCACTTCAGTCTTGAAAATAAGCACAAAATTAAACAAAAGCCAAACAAACCTTAAAAAACTAACCAATGAATTTATAGAAATGTTCCCATCAGGAATCTATGAAGGATTCTGCAAATGGCAAACCAAATTAGGAATGAGCCAATCTAGTATACAGAATGGAAATGTCAAAGCTAGAGATGGATATACAACTTTCATTTCTCTTTATTGTGATGATGGTTCCTTGGGCATCTTTTTGACTTGATTCTTTATGCTGGGGGGGGTGGGTGGGGGGTGTTTACGTAATTTTAAACTAGCATTTGGAAAAAACCTGACCTTGCACTTGCACATACATATTTCTACATCTGTAGACAGTCATTTTGTGACATTAAAAATATATCAAAACTGAGCTGCTGAAATCCATGGAATTTCATAGGTGTCTCAACACATCCAATGAATTCCTTTTGTGCTCTAAAAACCAGAGGTTTATACAACACAAAGCCAGAAGGATTTTTAAATAAAAACTTGCTTTTTTAACAAAGAGAACCGTTGCAGCTATCAATTAAAAAAGCTGGTCACAGCAGTGGTTAAGCACTCCCTTGCTTGCTTTAATCTGCCATTTCAGTGTCAACTGAGTGTAATTTTGTTACAAATAATCATCACCTAAATCTTAGTATGCTTGCAACTACAAAAGCAGTCCTTCTCCATCACACTCAAATATCACAGTTTCAGAGAGAGTTCTTGAATCTCAAGGGTCATTGAATTGTTGCAGTTGAGATGGTCACAATACACAGAATATCACCACACAATGTCAGAAAGCTTCAACCCATACAGAGCACCATCACATCACTTCAGAAGGCTGCAAGCACCTGCCCTTCTTGTTCTTCAGCCCAGCCTTTTATCCCCTCATGTTGATGCAGTGCCCCTGTGTGCCCTCTGCTCCCTTTGGTGGTTGGTCAGTGCCCCTGGGCACTCCATGGCTCATTGCTGTCAGTGCTGCTCACCTGCTGCTCACAGCTGTGCCCATTGGGGGTGAGGCTGGGCCAGCCCCACTCCCAATCCCCACAAACTATGCACCTACACTGAATGAATTTTTTTACCTGTGAAACTGTCTCAGAAGATTCTGGGGCAAAAAAGTGAACCATGTGTACTTTCTGGTCTGTATCCTGTTTCTAGAATAAAACGTAGAAGCTTGTTTCCAGCCTTTCCACTGTCTCCCATTGTCAGGCAGCACAATCCTTCTTGTGTTTAGACTGGGTTTTGGTTTGGCTCTGACAGAAAACAGCAGTGGTGTTGATTCTGATAGAGCCTGGGAGGGACTGTGAGCTCCCCGTCGCTGCCAACGGTACCAAGCCGAGTCCACAGACAAAGCCATTCACAGCACGAGGGCAGGCTGAAAGACAAATGCAGGACAAATGCTGAAATCCAATTCCATTCTGGTAGAAAACTCCCTTCATGTTTTGCAAGCTGAGGTTTAACACAAAGACAATTCTCCTGCTCAGTGCAGTGCATGTTCTTCGATCTCAGAACTTCGGCAGAGGATGCACAGAATAAAAGACAAAATAAAATCTTCAATATGAGAAAATCTATTTCTATCTCTGGGGAAGAAAAAATATCTAAAATCTATTTTCTGTGTCTTAGAACAGCAAATTGACAGAGATAAAGCCAATTTAACTGTGGTGAACATCGACTTTTCCATCATGAATCCTGTATCCTATTTTTCAAATTATAAAGTGCCACCAAATCTATTCAGGCATTTTTCTTAAAATGCCTGACTTTCTTACAATACTTTTCCTGTTCATTCTTATAGCAGGACTGGTTCAGGTTTTGAATCTTAATAGCTCAGATAATAAAGAGCTGCAGCATCACCTTAATCGCATTTACACACAGGTAACAGTTTTCCAAAGTCTTCAAAGAGATCTGATTTGAAAGGAAAATCCCAGCCAGCACTAAAACAATGGATGTTTTATGGGTTGGAAAGATAAAGGAATTAAATCTCCCAATGCTAATCCTATTATCATTGAAAATTTGTCTCCTGGTTTGCTCCACATTCACAGCTGCAGGTGTGATGCAGTGTGCCAGACGCTCGGCTCCAGCCACACAAGAGTAGCTCAATCTGAACACAGCAAAATCTCACTCAAACACTGTGAGTTTGAGAACTGGAAGCTGGCATACAATGACAAGGTACTAAATGTGCCAAAGCACACCAAAAATAAAAGGTACTGGCCTTGTGCAGCTTCAAGGTTTCACTGAACAAAACATGTGAACTGAATCCACCTAATTTAGACTGGGGGAAATACAGAGTATGTGACTTTCTTTAGAAAAAACCCCAAACCCTTAATCATATGCAAAAATATATGCATGTTTGAGTCTTGCAAGAAGAGAAAACTACTCTGCCAGTGTGCAAATGAATGAGTATTTGACTGAAATCAAAGTTATATTCAACATATACTAACTTAGAGTCATGTCCTTACAGTGTTATCTTTAAACTGTGCTGCTGAAGGATTTTATAATGAAAAGGCAGAAATTCCATTGTTGGTGGTTACCAAAAAATACACAATGAGTAATCAGTGGAAACATTGTAGAGAAATGATGCAGTTTATATTTTCTAGATTAAAGGCTGTACACCTGGAAAATTCTGCCACCTTGCTCTTGTTCTGAGCAATTAACTCCTCAGTTGATTTCAGCTTAAATTAAGGTCTGAACAGTGGATGGAAAAGTGACCCAGATACATATTGTACTACATACATCTTTAACCACATTATACATATATATATATCTCTTCATATAAGTTGCAGGTGACAGTTACTCACTACCTAACAGAGCACCTCATTCTGTATCTGAGATACATCAAGGTAGGTTGACATTCCTTAGAATTTATAAATGAAGAAAGCGATAATTTCAAGCATATTGCTAAAAATAAAAGCAGACAAAATTAATTAAGGCAGCTTTACACATAATAGAACTATGTCTTTCTAAAGCTTCACAAATCACAATTAGGCAAGCCTGCTTGACATTCAAGAGAGGGTCTCTCTGCACTCCATCTTAACAAATTTCTGTATAAATGAATTAATGAAATGACTTAGTTTTATTCAGTTTGGAAATCAGCCCTCCTCCCAATTGTCTTTGAAAGGCAGTAGTCAAACAGTGCCATATCCATGAAGAGAGGCCAATTGCTGCCATCAGGCAACTGAATGTGTTGCAGGAAATGTAGAGAAGTCCTCATAAACCACACAGAACTAAGCAAGTGCTCTGTGGGGGGAATTACACAACTGCATTCATAATAAAAACAGCAAGATAATGGCTTTCCTGACCTGTGAACTTCAGTGCTGAGAGTGAAAAAGTAGCAGAAGCAAACAGAACTTTTTATTTCAGATCACTAAAAACATAAATGTGCCATCAGTGTAGCAGATCACCTAACAGGAAAGAAGAAAGAACTGAAAGATACATCCTTCTGTAAAATGACAATTTTCTATAATTCAGACAACTTCTTACAAGAACATTCCAGCTTGCTGGAAGTTTGATGTGTTATGCCATCTTCTGTATGGCAGGAAATCTACAAAAAATATTGCACTCCTTTGGCAATATATTTTATGTGTCTGTCCCAACTCTTTCTGAAAAAGCATCTTAAAATCCATTTTCTGCGATTCTAGAATATTTTACACACTTATTTGATTTATATTTTCACAGAGATATCATTGAAAGAACCCGTGAAGTGTGGATTTTTTCAACATACTTTTACAAAAGTATCTGGCTTGCTTTCATCTGGTTAGTAAAGCTTCAGCACCACAATTCATTCCTGAAACATCAAGGTGATGCAGATTTCTCAACACCATCTTGTTTGGGATTTGCCACCTATTCCACTTCAGGATAGTGATTACAACAGGTGCTTTTTCCAGTGCTGGCACATTTAGAGCTATTGCAGCCTTGCCTGCTCTCCCCTTTGTCAGCCACTTCTGAAATACTACCTTCAAAAGGAGCCAGGAAGCTCCTGCTTGATTTTTGACTGGGATTTTGAGACTTTCCATGGGACAAGGTCAGAAACAGCAGGCAGGGCTGCAGAAAGTTGCATTGTGCTGTCACCCAGTCCCTGTGCAACAGGATGAGAAATATATGGACAAGCCATGGCTGAGCTGCAGCTCAGCACCTGCCAGACTCGGAAAGGGGGGGGCAAAAAGAAGTCATCTATGTTCTTAAACTCACAAAAGCTAATAAGTAGGAGGCAGCCACTTCAGGTAAGCCATGCAGAGGAATATCCATGACAATTCCCCCTCTATTGCTATATAATCATACAGCATAAGCTTTTAGTGTCTCATTGTTCAGTCTTTTGTAAAGTTTCAGTCAATTGATGCTGTTATCATCATTCTCTAATTGAAAACCTAAAAAGTTTCAGTTTCAAGAAACTATTTACCCTCTTTCTTTCTATTCCATTACTGATGGATGCTCTGTGGGCAGTTTTCAATAGGGCAGACACAGTTTTCCCATCTGTAACTCCCACATGGTTTTCTAGGAGCAAACAGTGCAATCTAGCCTAGGACATCCCACCTCTCCCCTTGTGTAGATGCCCCTCAAAATTTCTAGACCCACAGAGATATATTCATTATATAAAATCATAACAGATCATTACCTCTTTTATTCTTCCTTTTACAAAAAGCACTCCTCCCCACAGTCCAATTTTTTTGTCACTCTTTGTACTTCTAGTGGAGGTACTACAGTCTCAAGAGATGGGCAAAAATCTAAAATGTATCTAAGTATCTCAGTTCCTGAACTTCTGCATTTGGAATGAACCAGACCATCAACATAGAGGTAATTAAACTTTTAATTACTATTTATTTATAGCAAAAGTGACTTCCCATACAGAAATATGTCAGCTAGACACTCAGTTACACTAAGATGTGAGATGATAAATGTGTAAGATGGTGTCAGTGCAGGAGGGTAGATGCAGTACTCACATTATTTCACAAGCTGCATCAAAATGTCTGAAATATGAAGCAGTAACAAAAGTGTGAAAACCTTTGCACCTCTCCCAAAAAGCTGTGGAAGAAAGGGTGTCCCAGAAAGTTTTCAAGACTTCTGATATTTGATGGAAGAATGAAGCGAACGATATGCTGTAAATTAAAATGGTATCATTCACAATGTCATCAGGCAGCTATTGAAAAAAGAGAATTTCTTTGCAATGAAAGGAGCACTGGCATACTCTTTCTGTAGATTCTGGAGTGCCATTTGGTAACTTGTGTCATCAGCCAGTTCAGAGGAACAATGTGATGAAACAATTTGTCTTTGTCATTTGTATGTGGATTAAAATATCCATCTTCTATTAACTAAAAGAGTGCATCCTGCTATTCCTGGAAGGGACACTTTTTGCCTAACGGTTTTGTAATGGTACTCTGAAAAAGATCCTGTTTGTGAAAAGCTATTGACAAGCCTGTCTCCTAAAGGGGATTTTGCATATCACAGTAATGTATTCACTGCAATAAGCAGCTGTTAATTCTACCTTATAAAAACCAAGGCCACCATTCATGTTTTGAAAGCCTCTCTTATTTTCTTCTTCCTGTATTTAATCAATGAATGAAACTTTCATCATTGGTAAGATTGTGCCACATTTCTGTCCTAAACATCTGTGAAGTCACTGTGATTTAGTCTGCACTGTGATAAACCTTCACAGATAGCCCGTGCCTTATTTATCACAAAATGTATCCAGGGCACATGAACACATTTGAGAAAAAGAGAGAAATAGGATAATTATTTATTCCTTTTGTTAGAAGAGCTGAGAGGCACGCTGGGTTGGCAGAGACAAAGGGAATCACCGTGGCAAGTTGTTTCCCAGTGTGGATTATAACATGTACAGATGATCTGCATATCACAGATGAAATACCTTATACTTACCTGTCTCAAGCCTTCTCAGGCAGGCCATTGTTTATTTTAAAATTATTTTATATATGTCATATGATAATGGGAAGCTGTAGGCACTTTTATGCAACTTGTGAACCTTCTTTTTAAGAACTTAACAAGAAAGAAACCAGAAGGAAGATAGCACTATACACCCTAGCATGCAGTAGACACAATTTGGCATTTTTATCCCCAAATGCTTTATCTTCTAGTTGTGAGTACTGCAATTGTAAGCCAGCAAAAAGTATCTGGGAAATGCTCCCCTTTATTGGAAAAGGGATGCTGCAACAGAGCACTGATGGTGTTTTCCTTTTGCACCCTTGTGTCAGCACTGAAAAGAGCCCTTCTCAATTTTTCATAGCTAGCCTATATAATTAGTATTCTCCCTGTGATTGCTTCATCTCATCCAATACTAGAGAAAACCTCCCTCTTATATGACAGAAACAGACTGCATTAGAGAGCTATGCTGATGCTATTAGCAAGGAAGGACAGGTTGTGACATATAATTTACAAGCATTTTTTCAAATGATATCTCTCTTTTGAAGACTCTTGTATAGAAAAAAGGTATTGTTAACTGTAGGAGAAAGCTCACCAGAAAGTCAGCAATAAGAAAACAATTTTCTCTCTTTTGAGGTTGCCTCATTTCTTCCAAATAACAGGCTCAGCTGCAGATCTCTGCTTCCCAGACTTAAAAGCCTGAAGAAGGAGTCCTGTCTCTCCTGAATATGCAAAACAAGTTTTACACAATCATGCCTCATGCTGTTTATTAAAGGGATCCACATATTTCCAAATGAAAAACAACCCTGCTCACAGGCATATGTAAAAACAAATTCAGGAGGTAGAGATACAAAACAGTCATTTTCAGAGCCATCAAAGAAAGACAAGATGTGCACCTTGTTTTAAAATCTAGTTTTTGGAACTTCAGGGCAAAATTTCAGACATGGTGGAGCTTATTTTTGAAAATCAGTGGGAAAGTGCAGTGGTAGCATTTGCTTTCAGGAGTGTGCATTATCAAGAATTATAACTAAGTAAATGATTCCATGTTTTGACCTGATATTTTCACTTCAACATTACCTGTAAATCAAGAAGGCCTCAAAT
>VYZP01037785.1:0-21173 GCA_013400635.1 Hypocryptadius cinnamomeus | reverse complement strand
GAGCAGTAATCTTGTAATGCTCCAAAATGTTTGTTTCAAATCCTCTAACCCACAAAATGTAGTTGCTCTTGTTATATGTCTTACCTTGTCATCCCTAATGCCACTGCCAGCTATTGTTAAGAGTTTCAAAAGAAAAAAACATACAAGCCTCAGATTTTGAAACAGTTCCATCTGTATTTGGCAGTAGCCAATTTTACTTCTTCACAGCTACCTTGGATCTAGACAATGTGTTTAAGTAAATAAATAGAGTCCACCTTTCCAAGAGGCTTTAGAGTAGGAGCAGAGGCAAATATTAAAGNNNNCAGAGGCAAATATTAAAGTGCAATAAAAAAGGAGTAGGAGTAGAGAAATTTGGGAAGCCTAAGAGGTTAATAAAGTCAGAGGATTTTTTTGTAGCTGAAATTTTTTTTAGCATTGTGATCTTTGTGGTAGCACCATGGTATGCTGCAGGTGCTACAGAACTGGGAAACCTCAAGGCTCTTGCTTTGCATTGCCTCTTGTGGTATGTCAAAGCTTATAGAAATAATCATTTGACTAGTTACTGCATACAATTTTTCCTTATCTTGGGTAAAATTCATCCTTGTGCAAAAGGTATTTGTATCACTTCTGGATTGCCAAATTTTCAGTGCTTTAGAGATCCATGGCACTGAAGAGCAGACTAGAAAGAGATGGCTGAGTACTCTGCATGAGACATAATGGGGTTTGTCTAGTGCATATAGCCATAAAACCTTGAGCAATTACACTGTTTAGCATGGTGTTTTCACATTCTTCATAAATTTTGTTGCAACTTGCAAAATAGTGTTCATCTAAAGATTTATCTCCCGTAGTCCAGCTACTAGTTTGGAATTTCAACTTGCTTCTTATTTTCTGGTGTTTTTGCAAGGTTCTAATGACAGACTGGCAATGAGAGTGTTAAAAAAATTATTTACGAAGACTCCAAGTAGAATAAAATAGGAGAAAATGAGTTAAATATCCAGCTCATTAGCTTTTGTGAACATGAGAAAACTCATTATGGTGTATTTTTTGGTGGGCTTTTAATAATATATTTCCATAGATGTTTGAGAACTATACATGAATGCTACTATATTTCTTCCTCCCTACATCACATCTGCATGACCAGGTGGACATCTGAAGTGCGGTGAAACTTTTCACTTGTGTATGAATTGCATTGTGTACTGTGATTGGAAGAAGCACTAGAGTGTGGAGACCACTATCCTTTAAGCATTTGAAACCTTTATTCTAATCTTGGCTTGAATTTCAGATGAAAATAAGTAAATATCTCATCTTTAAGCCTTAAGTTTTTGATTATGCCCTTGATGTAAGTATCCATCCCAATAATTGATGTAATTGTGTGACTCTTCCTGTGTTGAGGACTTCAGAACCCCTAGCAGGGTTATTGATGGTTAAGGAAGAAATGTGTGTCTCATACTCAGTGCATAAAAACTTCCACAACAGCAGATTTGTTCAGTCTGGGAACAAGGCACATTTTGAGAGCAGTTAGAAAAAATGAGACCATCGAGTCCCTGAAATGAGCTGCTGGAATCATTGTCACAGTTCCAGGTTCAGTTTGGCACCCACCGTGGCTGCACCTGCTGATGCCATTATGTTGACAGGTACAAATCACCAGTCATGAAGGAGAAAACCATGAAACAGGCGACAACTGGTGCTGACTGCATAAAGTGATTACCAATGCCAGAGCCCGAGGCAGCAGTACCTAAAAGGAAGCAGGTGGACCACCAGGGACTGTGTGTTTTCTCCCCACCCCTCCAGTACAACAGCCACCAAACATGCAGAGACATTTTGCAAAGTGCTTGCTAGAGAGACTCCCAAGGATGTGACAAACCCAAATCTCTCTCTTCTTCTTTTACACACATCTTTCAAATGCCTACACGCCTTACAGATATTTTCCACTTGTATTTTGGAATTGAATGTATTTTGCATCTTTTATGACTGTGCTGAGCGTAAGCAGAGAAGGATGGAATTTTTGTGTGGTGTGGAGCAGTGTGAGCTTTAGTTTTGCCATGTGTCTAATTTGGTGGCTTTTTTAGTGTGTGCTCTGTATGGGCTAATTAGAGGAGTCTGGCCTACAGCCAGGCTATTTCTTCCTTAAAGATTTGGTTGCTCTACAGCGTTGTTGGAACAGATTTGTCTTTCTGGTTCAGACTGGGAATGAATAAATACCACAGGTGGCAGAATACGAGCACAGAACGTTACCTGCCTTGTTGATAGAGACAGACTGTAAGTCCTAAATGGATGATATTGGCACTTGTGAAAAGTCAGTCCTGTTCCTCACTGATTATCAGAGACATTTCAGCAAAATGTCCAGCAAAGCTGCAATCACAGTAATTGCATAACAATTGCAATCACAGGTCTGTTTGGCCTTTCTGGAAGAAGAGCAGCTATTTGTTATACAGCGGGTAGGTTTTCAAATGCCCTGGCAGTGTCAGGTTTGTTAGTGAACTGTGTGCCTTGCTGAAAAACTGCCTGGGGATCAGGAGTAAGGCACAGACAGAAATGAATGGCATCTATTTTAGCTGAGCTTGGCACAACACAGAGGGGTACCCAAACAAATCCCAGCGTCTCAGAGGCAGAGAGAAAGTAAGCAAGCTTTCAAAACTGAAGTCTTTAGAGCTGTTTTCTCTCCTCTTGCTTTTCCTGATTTCTGCTTTTACTCCCCATATGTATATCATATTTATTACCTCCCTTCTACTCACTTCACTGTAATACTTAATAAGAAATGTTACATTTTACTGTCATAGATAGTGGCTATTGTCACATACACACCTCAGAGCACTGTAAAATAATGGCTGAACTTAAGAAAACTCTGCAAAAAATTATTGTTCCTTGAAAAGTGGGATTTTCACCAACTGTGCAAAATGTAAAGTGACCAGAACAGGAGCATAATGTTTTGTAACTATTCCTCTACCAGCAGGCATATTCTGCCCTTCCTTCTTACCCTTGATCATGGTATAGCACTCTTTCTCAGTATTTCTTGCAATGGGTGATAGAATTCTTTATGCTACATGTAGTCCCAGATGCTGACCTTACGAACTCTAATCCTCAGACTAGAACAGGGAATTGGTTTGCTGAAATATTAAATGTAAAAAGGCAAAATCCTTAGTTCAAACTGTGCAGCTAAATGGAGCTCATCAATTGCAGAGAGCTGTGAGACCTGACCCTGCATCAAGTCAATAGATTGTGGCCTAGAGGTGGTGAAGCCAAGCAGACACTGGGTGAGGAAGGACATGTGGTGATATCACCAGCCTGCAGCAACAAAGTGCATGTGAGCTCTGCACTCACATGGTAATTGGAAGAGAACTACAGAGGAAGAAAGTAATTTGGACAGGTGAATGTCTCAACCAACCCCCAGACATGTATTTCAGCTACCCTCTTCCACTTGTGGGAACTGGAAGTGCTGCTGCTGCCCAGCTGGCAGGTGCCATCCCTCCCTTGCCTGCTGGCACTCTGGTCAGGTGTCCTGGCTGTTACCTCCCTCCTCTCCATTTCTGTCTGTCTTGTTTTTACTCAGCTTCTCATGTTTTGTGCTTGTTCTCATTTGCACTCTCAGCTGTTTTTTGGCCCTATTTATTTTTTCACCATTAACCGTATTCCTCTTGAGGTATTTAAGGTAAATCAACATGTCTAAGCCAAATATGGGTTTGGCACTTCCCTGAGGCTGGGAGCAGAGCAGCCGTCTGGGCTGCAAGCCCTGCTCCAAGGCTGCAGGGCTGCGTGTGGTTTTGGGGAGAGGTGCTGTTAGAAGATGAGTGGGCAGAAGGCATCAGCTGCTGCTTTTAATTACAGTCAGGGGTGCACATTGTGGAGGCCCAGAGTAAAGTTGAATTCTTTGCTATTTTTACTCTGCATTTTTACCTCACTGAATGCTATTAGAGTAATTTCTTGCAAACGTGCGAGGCACCCTGAGAAAACCTGTCCGAAACCTTGAGGGTCCTTCTCAGCTTCAAATCACATATTTCAGTCAGGGGGCCTAAGAAAGTGTTGGGGTCATTGTCCTCTTTTCACTTGGCTGTGACTCGAGAAGAACGTGTGGTTGTGGCAGTGGGGAAAGGCAGTTTGGCTCAGTGGGCTTCCAGCCCTTCCCTCTGCAGCCACGTGCTGGCTTCTAAAGGGACAGAGCTGCAGGAATGTGCCCTTCTCTGTGGATACAGAGTCAGCAGGGGCATGGGGCCGTGTAAAGGACACAAGGTGACCAGAGGCAGCATGTCTTTCACTGCATAAGGGGAGGGATGGG
The DNA here is from genome assembly GCA_013400635.1 of Hypocryptadius cinnamomeus. Lineage (NCBI taxonomy): Eukaryota > Metazoa > Chordata > Aves > Passeriformes > Zosteropidae > Hypocryptadius > Hypocryptadius cinnamomeus. The sequence goes on along the minus strand of VYZP01037785.1, from coordinate 16,921 downwards.
ACAGCCACATAGTTGTCACATGGGGACTTTTGGTATAGAGGGAATTCTCTTCCTCAGAATGTGGCAAAATATGGGGGATAGTAAAGGACCAAGAGAGAAAGTCTGTGCGTTCTCAATAAAGCAGGCCCTCAGTGTTAAGCTCATGACTTTTCACAGACTTGTGGTGTCTTCAGTCTTGCCCAGAAACCTGCATGTTTTCCCAGGTGGAAGTAACTCTTCCAGGTTTCCCACACAGCACAGTGAGTTGAGAGGAAAGATGCAGAAAATAACAAGGGAAATTCCTGTAGCAGTCAGAAGACCAGTCCCAAATAAAGTCAGAGAGTCACTGTAAGGCACTTAATGGGATAATTCTTGCTTAAGAGCCAAAGAGCAGCATCATTCAACATCATCTTCCTAACTTCTAGAAAAGAGAGTAGGAAAATATAGTGGTGGGTGAGAAAGCTGAGTCTGTGGTGTCAGAGTGCAAGAGGCTGCAGTTAGAGCAAGAGACAAGATGGAAATAGAGCCAACAGGGACAGGAAGAGATTGTGCCAGCAGTAGGAGATGAAACCTAACCCTGAGCAAGGTGTAGAAACACCAGCAACTTCAGCAAGAGCTAGAGCCCTACTCCTCAAGAGAAAAATACAATGCATGCAGGTTGTCCTTGTGTTATCATGGGGGAATCTTGACACAGAGATATCTTTATGTTATTTACTACTCCAGGTCAAGGGTCTGACACTCTTGGATAGAGCTGTTAACTGACAGTGGTTTCTCAAGTCACCTTCTGGTTCCAGAAGGACTAAGAAGGTGATCTGTTGTATGTAGGGAAGAACACATGGTCCTCAGCCTCACTGTTTAGCATTTTGGAAGGGAGGGACACAATGCTGTACACTCCTAGTCCCAGGGAGCTTCAGACACAGCTTACACAGTTCATTATGTTTTTCACATTATCATGAATTAAGGTATTTTTCAATGGCTGTTGCTTGGCTCTTTGCTCAGGTTGTTTTATGAAGGAAGCAGAATGAATTTAGATCTCTGAATAGGTAAAATAAGTTGTATTTCATTTCTTGCTGTTGAACTAATAATGTCTGCAATGTGTTTGGGGGTTCAAACCTTCATCTTCAACCCTAAGGAATGAAAAGCCGTTAAACCTCTCAGAAGAGAGTAAAAGCAAGGATGTGTGGAATTAAAAAAGCAAGCCTCAGAGGAGAAACTGAATTATGATTCATGCTGCAACACGGATTGGAGCTTGTCTCACACAAGGAATCATCAGGAAGCAACAAGCAGTTAAGGATGAACTCAGAGCATGCCTGCAATTTTAATGACAGGAGCCAATCCTCAACAGGCACGTTTGTTTGTTATGGTGAGCTCATTTTGGATGCTGCCACCCAAAGAGCATCATTCTCTTCCTGTGTGACTCAGGCGCAGGCACGTAGGACGGTGATCTTGCAGGAGGCTTAATGTTTCAGGCAATGTGTATCCTGTTTGGAGTAACATTAACAGAGCATTTTGGCACATGCAGGCGCACTAACAGATTGCAAAACCACACTGAACTCCAAGGAAAAGAAGCTGTTCCCTCAGATGGCTCTCCATCCGTTGATGTAAGCCAGCCAACTCTTCCCCCTTGCATTTAGTCCCAAGATTTGTCTGGGGTTTTTTATCTACCTCCTACTTACAGGCAAGGTGATGGAATGCTGCTGGGTATGGGAATTGTTCCAAAATCGAATCCAGCTGCTCTTTAATTTTAAGGGCTTCATTATCAATTCACAGCTGTATAGTTTAGCCAGAGGAAGAGCAAGGCAAGCACAGCTTCTTCTCTCCTACTGGTTCCAGGCAGTTAACTTGTGCACATTACTCCTGTACTGTATTTTCTGAAATTAAGAGCAAATAATGGTCCAACACATGGAAATGCTAATGTGCCTCTGTTCCTGCGACAGCCCTGCAAAGCCCTGTCACCCTTGCTGTGATCATGCTGGTTACAAGTTCCAACATTGCATAACCTGATTTGCTCCAGGAGGTGTGAGTGTCCCAGAACTGTGTTCTTGCACTGATCAGATTTGCCCAAGAAGAGGTCACATCTTCCCTCGTTGTCTCTGATGCAAATCCATGGCAGATTGACTGACATTAATGATCTAGGAGAGAAGGTTCTCCACATCCCTTTTCATTAATGGAGAAGGTCCTGCTCTTTGTATAAAAATTGCATTTCAGTGGTTTTGGAAATTCTGTAGTTTAATGAGGTGAATGTTCTTCCTAAGAATGACACGTTTGATACTGGTGCTGTTGATTTTTATGATGTTTTATGTCCTTGAGGTTTCATAGGTTGGAATAAACTAGGCAAAGTAGAAAGCCAAAAAGCAAATAATGTTTAACATCTGTCAGGTGTTCTGTTGACACAGTGAAAAGGGAATGTGGAGTTATAGGTATTTTTTTTAAAAATTGGAGGTTTACAAATTGAAATAGCCCAAGTGAAAGTCTTGAGATGAAAACTAGCTTCAGTGCTTCAGCTTAATGGGGTTTGGGGGGGAGGGGGATTTGTGATTTCTTGCTTCCTGCCCGAAAAACTCTAGGGACACTTAAGCTTTCTGTTGTGAGGTGGGCTGGGGCACTGCCCCTGCCATGGCAGATGTGGGAGGTGGCCCCTTGGGACAGGGCAAAGCCCAGTGCTCAGTGATTCATGTCCTTTTTTTTTCTTTGGTCTCCCTCACTACAAGCACTGGGTTGTACCAGGACAATGTGTGCCACAACAGAGCAAGCAAGAGCCTCAAGCCTTCTTCATCCTCCCAGAAAGTGTCTGACTGCAAGGTGGCAGCCAAAACTTCTGTAATGCTCCATGGAGACATTAGCATTAAGGATGGCCTGATTTAGTAATGTTTACCTTTCTCTTATAAACAACTTTTACATTGGCTAGAATCCTAGAATCACATCTCCAAAATTGGGAAGACCAGGAGCTCTGCTAGTGAATGGTGACAGAGACTGCAGCTGAAGTCATGGGTCTCTGCCTGGTTACAGCTGGTTAAAAAAGAAGAAAATCAGCCTGAGAGAGAAATATCCTCAGCACCATTTTCACTGGAACTCACAAGATCCCAGACAGCTTCTACCCCTGGAGAATCTCCTTCCTGGAGGTGCCTGTCTTCTTTCCACCCTTTTGTCCCTCAAAATGTGTGTGTCGAGGAGCAGCCAGAGCAGGTCTGGTGGGAGCCTCTCTGCCCTCCCAGCTGGGGAGCACCACCTGCTTCACACTGGGGTGTGATTTGTCTCCCATCACACCTGTGGCCAAGGTCATTAAGACCCCAAGCACTCTCTCCACTCCTGGTTTTCACTGAGGAACCAAACAAGGACTTCAACAGGGAGTATTAAACCATTTCCTGCTGTGTTTGTGCCTGCCTGCAGGTGAGTCAGGGTTCATTGGGGTGTTCTCAGCAGGGCACAGCAGTCCCACAGGTACTGCACAGGACAAGCCCAGTTCTGCTGGGATGCCCAGTACTGCAGGGAACTGTTGTGCGGGTCCCAGTTTTCTATCCGTGTGCCGGCCACAAGAGGGATAAATACGCCTTGGCACCAGCTCCACGTGCCTTGCTGGCCAAGGCTGCCAGCTATAAGTGGGACAGATATGATAGCCTACAAGGGTGTGAGTGAGCAGCATTACAGAAGTAGCTTTATTTCCGAAAAGATCCATATCGAGCAACTTGACAATGCAGACTGCTTTCTCCAGGCAGAAATTCCCAGTAACTAGGAGAACTTGGTTTTACTCAGTGATTTTTTTTTCTCTCTTTGTATTAGAGCTCATTTGTTTCTTACTGATTAAAAGAAAAAAACTTTGGAACTAGCAGAAATGATTTACCGTTTAGTTCTTTAGAATAGGAAAATCAATCAAAATATTTTAAAAATAGAAGATAATAACTGGAGCTGCTCATCAAGATTTAGGACTAACTGCAGGCTTGATTGAGGACTCTAAAATTAGCTTTTATTTTATTTTTCATGTAAGCATGTGCAAAGCATAACTCAGTAATTATCAAACTGAAATGTCACTGAAAAATGGCTTAACTGGATCTTTTTATTAGATTAAAACAGAATGTCTTTTCCTGCTGTAAATCTCTTCAGCAAGTGCTCTCTATCTCAGAACATGTAGCTCCTTGTTTGAGACTATGTTTCCACTTCAGATATTTTGCAAGGCATAAGCCTGTATATATACTCTACTTCAGTAGGAATACTCTGATTTACACCAGATGTTGAGTTGGTTCTGCATTTATTCTTTGCTAGTCCTTTTATGTTCCTCTCTCCACGGATTTAAAGTCTGCTGAAAACTGGTGTCATCAATCAGCAGACTCAGTGCTGTCCTGAGCTGCCCCTTCTCCATGTCTTCCTTGAATCTTCATTGCTTGTGAGCAAGGGTGGAGCCAATTGAGGCACGGAACTTAAAATGTATTTGCCTGCCCTAAGTTTTTGTGCCACTTCTTTCTGTAGCTCTCAATCATTCCAAGGTTAGAAAACCATCCAAAAAATCACTGTGTGCAGTACGGTTTACCCTCTGTTCCCATCCCTGCAAATTGAGGTTATTTAATGATATAAAGCGCAAAGAAGCTGTGATTGTATGCAAACATGCAGTTTTAGTTTTGATTGTAAAACATTCTGCATTGCTCCCAAATTGCAATAAAAATTGAAGTCTTTATGCACCCTGATAAATAAAAACTGGTGATTTCTAAGGTAAGTAAGTTTTGCATAACACCTTATAGGCACCAAAGGGGACTCTGGAGATTGGGTCCCTGTTCCAGTTACTCATAATGCTGGGCTGTAATGAAGTCACTTAGCTCTTAGCTGCTCTATTGCAAAACTGAAAATACTTTAATAGATCATCTAAATGGGGCATCTGGGCATCTGTTCCAAATGTTGGTCTCCTTTCTTCCCTCCTACAAAATAGTGGTACTTCTTTATTCAAATTACCTTATTTTGTACAGGGCAATGGTGTTGTCATGAGAAGAAAGCAAAAATTAATTGCCTAAAATAAAAGTGGAAGAGTGTTTCCAGTATGGCAGGGATAGGGATTTGTGTAAGAGCCAAATTTGCTCTCTCTTGCTGTTTTTAAAGTAATATTAAATAATACATGTATGTATGAACATTTCAGAATGAGTTAAACAGTTTCTTCAAATTAAATCATTGCCAAATTTGGGCTAAAATTTCTGTTCAAAAATTCCTTCAAAGCATGAAATGCTTTAAGGTAGAAAAAGAATTAAACCTCCCATCCTGGAGGCATCAAATCAAACGTCTTAATTTCAAAGTGGTGTGGGGTTTTTTCCCAGCAGAGTTTCTTCCAGAAGCCATCTGATTAAACATTAGCAACGCTGTTCAGTCAATCCAAATAGTTGGACATTATTTTTCTTCATGGGAAAAAAAAATCTGAAAATGTTTTCCCAGCTCTTATAGTTGCAGCAGGCAGAACTTTGTTATCCTCCTATGACCTCCAAGTCCTGGATGGCTCTTTCAGTTTAGTCTGAGCTTCTTCTAAATAGAAACTACCAAATCCAGGGCTGCTTCATGAACCATAAAGTACATTAGCCATCAAAAGAAATGGAAACTTTCCTCCATTTGCTGAAGAATTAATAAGCAAAGTGCAATGATGGTTACAGTTTAAGAGGCAGGAGCACAGCCCTGGTTGCCTGGAAACAGGAGGATGCCTTTGGAAAGTCACACCAGGCTTGCTTAGGAGACCAGTTCCAAGACAAACTGATGCACATCTTGTCCTTTATAAAAACATTTTTCTTGTTGCTTTTTAGCAAGATTTTAATGAGTTCCAAAACTAATTCAGTGTTTACCATGTATTTCAGTGTGAGGATGTATCAAGCAGTATCCAGGAGTTAGAATAGTTAGGACCCTTATCTGAATAAGGGTCCCACATCCAAACTTTGAGGAAATTATTCAGATTTCATAATTGCTCTTTTTCTTTTACTGATGACCAAACTGCTTAGGAGTGCACAAACCTGGGTCAATGTATACAACTAGAGCAAGCAGAAATTTGGGTGTTTTGCCAGGAGCCATACATGAAGCTGGGCTCAGTTTAAAGCTTGTCTTTCATCTCAACCAAGCTTATTTAAAGCAGTGTGCATAAAACAAGTTATATGTCTGCAACAAAACCAATATCAAATCCTGACCAGCTGTAGGGAAACTGAAAGTAATAATTGTATTAACATTGCCAATGCATTCAATTTTCATGCATGCTTTCCATGAAATTTCACCAGCAAAACCACATAAATAATATCCCTGTGCTAAAAAAACCTTCTGGATCCAGCATATATTGTGGCTTATGAGTATGACATTATAATTAAACCAAAGCTGACCTAAAATGTTCAGCCAGTTCTCATCTGTGACCTTTTCTAGGCATGTGGAGCTCTGGGGACATCCCCAACAGTCAAAGGAAAAATGGAATTTCTTTGGAATGACACTCCTGGACTCAGCTTCACAACAGAGTCCCACCTTTGGGCTGTGAGTACCATGTGAGAAGGAAATGCAGGTATCCCAGGTTCTGGCATCACAGCCCTTTGAATGTGATGACTAACTTGATGAAAGCATCCAGAATTTTACTTAATTTTGGGGTAAAAAAAACCAAAATGCAAATCCAACATTTTGTCTAAAGTATTTCTCCCTTCAATGATTATTTGTTCCCACTGCAAGTGAGCATGGGAAATATCTTGCCTTTCATGTTGTATTTTGCAGAATATTTGATGCTCCCAGCTTCTGAGCTGCAAAAGTAGACACACTAAGAACAGACTTTTTCAGAGTCCCTAGGCATGCAAGGAGTTACTTTGTTCAAAAATGAGTTAAAAAAAAAAATACTTCAGAGGGCAGAAAAGGATAGATTCAGGATACCAGCATTATGGCTTACACCCTCACTCTCTGATAGCTTGAACCTTTCATTACCACAGTTTCTCTCTGTGTTAAGGTGGAGATAATGCATTTTTCCTGGAACTATTGTGACAGCAAGTGCTTTGCCAATTGCTTTGATGTCTTTGAAGGAAAAAATACTCTATCTGCTTAAATTTAGACTGACAGAACGTTCGAATCAGGTGCAGGTGGCTTTGACCAGATTCCTGTAGAGCCCTTTATTGCTTAAGGTATGGTGCTTTTATCAAACACAGCTTTCCTTTTTTCATTGCTTCCCAAACGATCGTGATGTCCCCCACAATGTGACACTTTTGCTGAGAACTGTTTGTTCTTGCTTAACTCCTGTGTGTGCTAAGAAATAGGAATATTTCATGAGAGTCTTTGTGCCTAGTAATTTCATCAGTTCTTATCAGGTTGCAGAGAAAGAAGTGGCAGTAAATTGGATGTCTTACCTTGAAAAGCTTTCAAAAAGGAAACGTGACATGGTGAATAGATGCCTGGAGGGGAAGGGTTTTTTTCTTCTTGGGTTACAGGAACGCAGACAGGTCAATATGACAGAGCTGTGTTAGTATTCATGAGGCGACTTTCCCTTTGCCTCGAGAGCTCACTGTAATGGCTTGAGAAACATGCTCCACTGTGGTGGCTAAATGGCAGATTGTATCCAGCATCACAGGCTGGGGGAATGGTGACAGGTCCTGAATACCAATAAAGTAGGAGCTGGTGATTGCTGCAATTTGCCAGTGGCTGTGAAGTGCCTGAGACAGACAGCAAAACCTTCCCTTTTACTTCTCTTGTGGGTGTTTGCCAGAGTTCACAGGGAATACTGCACAGCAGCTCAGACAACTAAAGAGTTTTCTCATTTCACTGGGTCACATGGCACTAGGCATAGTGGCAAGCATCAGTGAGTGGAACCTCTCATCCTGTGACCCCAGCATCCTGGAACCTGGGGCCTTAAAATGGTTCTTCCCAAAGAAATAAATTAAACCTTGTGTTATCAGCCCAAAGGAGGAAGGGGAATCAGGGCAAGGGCGAATCCCTTAAGTATAGCTGGTTCTCAGCAATGGTCTATTTGTATAAAATCTGAATGTTAAAATTGGGTGAACATCCTGCTGTGGTTAGATTAAATTCTTTACCTTGTTTGAAAAAAATACTAGGTTAAACATCACCATTTCATTATTTTACCTAGCACTCTTCTGTACCGTGGGCCAATACTTCAGTTGACATAAATCAACATCATTAGGCATATGAGTATAACAGCAGCTGAGGCCCAAGAGCTTGTAGGGATGGGTAGATCTGCATTTAGCCTTACATTCCTAGTTCTTTTTCCCTGTGTTGTTTTTGGTTTTGTTCCCAGTTTGTTTCTCTATCTGTGAGATTTCTTCCTAAACACTAAAGAAATAAGCATGTCACATCTATTATGAACAGACTGCTTACCATTTCTTTAGATCCCTGTATTTGGGGCACTCACAGCAAATTTGATGCAGCCAGACCTTGGCACATAATGGTTCCTGTGCCATTGCTTTTGCTTGAGGCAGCATCCCATCAGTGCTGGCACGAGCGGCTCCGGAGGCAGCAGCCACCTCAGCTTGCTCTGTGCACTGTCTGTGCCCAAACCCAGCCTGAAGGCAGGCAGGTCTTGCTGTTCTTCACTCGACAGATCAGGAAACAGAGGCCAAGAAGAGCCATCTAGTCTGCCTGGTCCTGATGTTTGCAGCCTGACCATGGATAGGTGCCCAACCTCATGAGCTCTCTTTGCTGCTGCTTTGCTGATGAAATTACACTTAGTGACGAGCACAGCCAGAGAGGAGGCAGCTACTGCAAACAAGAAGCAGGCACAGACACGCTGGGGTATATGCACAAATTGTAGACTCAACAACTGTGGTTTTTTTCTGATTTAATTGGAATACACTTGGAGATGATCAAGAGTTCAGTGGATTCAGGATTTTGTCATTTGTCTGCTGCTAGTGAGGTATAGAGGGCCTGCATGGAACGGCTCCCTGGACCAGAGCAGCCAGGTCCTTTCCATGCAGCTTTCCTTGCCAACAGGAAAGTAGGAATTGTGTCTTAGCTGACATGTGGGGTGCCCTACTGGACATAAGCATTCCCCAGGCACTATCGTTCCAGTTAAATGTGTTACCATGGCACATATTTTGCAGGCAGATGATTTAAGCTTTTTTGTTAATTAATTATTATTAGGCCGTACTTCGGCTGCGGAGGAAGCAGTGTGAAGAGCCCTTGTTGCTCCGAGCCTGGAGGTAATTACTGAAAGTAGACTTTATATGGTGAAAAACACTGTGTCTGCTCCCAGCTCCTCTGCAATGCCTTCACCCGTGTTACAGCTGGGGTGACTCACAGGAAAATGCCACAAGACACCCAGGGGCTGCGTGTCTGCGAGGAAGGCGATGCCAGGTCCTGTGTCACAGGGACACCTGCTGGAGCAAAGCCTTGCAACAGCTGGAGCCAGAGCCCAGCGCCCTGCACCGTGGTTATGGTTTGAAATACAGCTGAACTCTCATTTAAATGCAACTAAGCTCTCATTATTTTCTTTCCTCAGCTAATTGTACTGCTCTGTGTCTTTGTTAAATTTCCCAAGCATCAGCACATATGAGCAGAGGATTAAAAATTCTCTTTGATTTACATGATAACACAGATGACTGACCTTGTGCCATATTACAGCACTTGTCAAAATGCTGCTTCTGTAAGAGTTTCTTGCTCCTGCTGCTTCTGTGAAGAGTCCTGGCTTAGTCCTTAGGGAGGTGTGGGGCTGTTTTGTCCCCTCTGACCAGAATGTCATCTGGAGCTGACACTGCTGCACAACCTTGAGAAAAGAGGCTGTGTGCTTTATTCTGTGGCATAAGGAGAGCAGCATAATACTCCTTTCACACTATGTGTTACAGTCAACATCCCACACCTTCCTTTCTCTGCTCCTCTGCTCCTTCTAAGTACCCTTAGACGCAAATGGAAGGAACACACCTTATTCCTCAGGAGCACTCTGACAACAAGCTCGATGCCTGCCATGCAGAGCAGGGGACACTCCTTTGTGTGGTGGCTATTTCTGTCCCTGTGCCGTGGAGCTGTAGAGGTTATAGCTGTTAGCACTGGCCTTAAGAGATTTACTGCTTAAGCATTTAGGAATAGTAAGTTAATCACTTCAAATCACATCTCTAACAAGGAGATTTCAGTCTGAATTTTAAAGTGTTGCAATAATACCCTTGGGAGCAGTATCATTTGGGACTGCTGAGGGTGCAAAGTACAGTTCTTTTCTTGACAGCTAAGCAAGCACCTTTGATTCACTCTGCTGCAGCTGTGGTATAGTATTGAAGTATTGATAACTGTGCAACTGATGATACCAGGTCATCATCTCTCTGTGCCTCTAGTGAGCTGTAGGACAAACAAAGGAAGCTGTCATGTTTTCAGTTCCTTCCATTCGGGTGAGTTTGATGATCATCAGACAATTCACATCTCCGCATACCTGAGTCCTTCTGATTGATCAAACAGTAGTGATCTGTAAGGTATTTGAATTTGAGATCCCCTCTACACAGCTGCTCTCCAGCCACTCCTCCCAACTTATAGTTACTCCACCCTAGATGCGGAATCTGGTCTTTTGACTTGTTCAGTTTCATCCCAGTTGTCAGTGGTCAGTATATGCCCCAATCTACTCATATCCCTCTGCAAGGCACCTTGAAACTAACAGCTAATGCAACATTTTCAAAAACAAGCGTAAGATTCTGCAAACTACTAATGTCTAATATGGTGATGCAGGAGTTAAAAATGTGGGGTTGTGCTGACGTGAGTTCTTCAAGGGGAATGGCATTGTCTAGGTCAGGTTTCAGTCTCAGTCAATAGCTGATGTGCCCAGGGAAAAAACAAAGCCATTTGCAGTTTGCTGAAGAGAAATTTGGTAAAACTCAGCTTCTGCTCTTCCATTCCTGTATTACACCTACAAGACTGATAACTGATAATCATTCTGTGGCAAGAAAGAAGTGTAAATACATGCCTATTTATGCACACATATAAAACAGGGGTAAAATCTAGCATGTGTTATTGTGAGGCCTCTCTTCTCCTCCTGTAGTATGTAACGTTCATCCATATTGTAGATCAGGGATAGAGAGGCCCTTTATACCAGAGTTCTGCAAACACAGCTCCTCATTGCTCAGATGATGACTATCAATCATTAGAACTTAGATTATCTCTCAAGTCCATGCAAAGACAAATCTCTCCACTCTTCTTTCTTGTCACCACTATTGATGAGCATCAGTCGGAAGTTTCACTTCCTTTGATAATGTCATTTTAGAGGTTTGTTTCAAGCTTTTATGATGCAGAATCTCTCATGGAAAATGACAGGTAATACAGTTCTATAGTACAGATGCTGAACTGGAAACAAATGTTTTGCACAGTACTTTCTCAGTACTCCCAGAATCCATCTAGGCAAAACTGGAGCATGTGATGTACAAATATTTGGTTCTGAAGTAATATATCTACTTACTATTTATGTATTCAGTTCAGGAAACTGTCTGCCTTTAGTACTGCTGATACAGCAGCGTGTTCAACAACTGCAGAACCCAAATCCTATTTACCAGCAGGTAACCAAGCAGAGGAGCTCAGTGCCACAGCTAGCAGAGCAGGCATCACCTCAGAGCTCTAACTGGCAAAATTCCAGTGTTTTTGCAAATAAGCAGCTTGAGCAGTATAGAGACTGCAGAGCTCATGAGTGACATCAATTCACTGGCTTGTGTCTCTCCCAGTACAGCAGCAACACAAACAGTATATGTAGCTGTGTGAGCAGTGAATCCAGGAAAACCTACTGGTGCTCATAACAGTCATCTCTGGCACAAGTAATATCACATCCCTGTTGCTCATTTGGAGCACTAGGAAATACTCTCACAAATTTAATGTAATGTTTGTACCAGGTTTTTCTTGCTGGACATCCATTTCCAATATATTTATTGTGTGTTTATACCGTATATACACTGTGTATGTATATGCACAACTAGACAGAGCTAACAGAGTTTTTCCTGTGTATTTGGAGTCTGTTGAGCATGTGTCTACAGTAATTTTCCATAGGCTGTGCTTTAAACCTGCATCTGGAGTGGCTCGGACCGTGTTTGTTGTTCCCTGACTTTCCCTTCTCCCTTCTGCCATTTGGGCTCAGTTGACTGGAAAGTGGCTCCACCCTCTGTAGCGTCAGTCTGATTCAAGCAGTAAACCCTCTGTAATGTGAGGGGTAATTGTTTTTCTCTGTGAGGTGACCTCACATAATTTTGCCTGACATGTTTCCAGACATGTGAAAATCAGCTCTCATGAAACTAGGGTGTCATGTTCTGCGTGTTTTCAACAGTCCCTTTCCAAACTGGCCAAGTTTATATTGATAATCTACAGTGATTGTTTCAAGTACAATCAGACATAATTCCAAGAGTACAATATCATTAGCATCAGCTTGGGAAAGTGAGTATAGTACACCCTTGCCTTTGGCTTTCCTAAAGAAGGACCCTTGCACTTAATCTGAGCACACAGTATCCAGACATGCTTGGGCAAGCAATGGGAAGGTTACTGGTCTCATTCACATTTTTCAGGAATGCAGTGGGTTTGCTAGGGACTGTAGAAAAATACAGGTGGGAAGTAAAGACTTTTAGAAATTTACTTCAACAAGTGAAGCAACAGAAGTAAGCTAAGCATACCTGTAGTTGGTGGTAATGTATACAAATGCACATGGAGAAATTAGCCCATGAGGAGGGCAAGGTCACTGATGTTTTGGGGATTTTTATCTCAGAAGAGCTGAGCAGAGAAAATGCTACACTTCAGCAATCTGTTGGCAGAAAATGTTGCTGTTAGTACAGATAAGTTGTCTTTCAGAGAGGGGAGGAGGGCATTCCATTCCTTTGAACTTGGTATGGGCTGGCTCATGGTGGCTTTGGGCAGAGAAAGAGCAGCAGCAACTTAGTGTCACCCTTCTCCCAACTGCAGGAAGTAAAATCCATTTCTGTGGGATGAGGTAGCTCTCACTTGCTGAGTGAGGCCAGCCCTGCCAAGATCGAGCCCCTGGGCTCTCCATCTGCAGAGAAGTGCTTTTACTGATGATACTAAAAAGATGTCCAGATGCTCTTCCTGTTTTCCATTTTCAGGCTGCTGCCAAACCAACTGGGAAGCCATATTGTACAGATGAGGCAAGTCATCTCCTGTATAAATTTGTGTGCAGTTCATAGCCCATGCCTTTATTTTCCAGCAAACTTTCTTTTAAAGGTCAAACCAGAAATTTGGGAAGGTATTTTGTCTCTCTCAGGGACAAAATGCAGCCTTATTTCAGTTATAATACCCAGTTGCTTACATGGCATGTTAAACTGGATCCTACTGGAGAGTAAATGTTCAGCAGGAGAGAGTTTAAAAGTAATTAGTAACAGGGGAAGTCAAAAAGGTAGCTTTAGTACAAGTCGAAAGTAGTGCATAATAATGATTAACTGGAGAGATAATATGTAAGTGGAGAAAAGAACAATTAATTTATCAAGATAAACAATAAGATAGTTAAAATTAAGGGGAATAGAGGAAGATATAATTAAAATCCAGTATTGTTAAATACAAAACCACACTTTGCACGAGCTAGGTATTTATTTTTTAATCGAGCCCAACCGAGCAATCAAGGGAATGCAAGATATTGGTAAAGAGCTCCTAAAAGAACAGTGAAGCATCAGTGTAAAGGTATCCTTCAGGAGACATTTAATCTGCGTATAAACAAAATTGTTTTGCTTCTATTTTGCCATCAGCATAGAAAACTGCAGTATGTCTCTATTTGTCTGCATCTTTGTAACCTGTAACAAGAGGCAAATGGAGAATAAGAATGTGGTGCTGGCATAAGTCAGAAGTAGGGAATTTTTAATGCATTCAGTCTTACATGTGTGAAACTCATACCAGAGTGATAAAGGATACATAAAATGCCCTATAGAAAAGCAACAAATTCTACTGTGTTGCAAGAAGACAAAGCTCCCAGCGAAGGAGCTGGGAAATAAAGGGTATGTGAAATGTGGAACCAGTTCCTCTGTCCTGCATCAGAGTTTTGCTTTTTTATTTTGTTCATTTGGGTTATTTTATTTGGTTTTTAGCACTTTACTATTAAATAGAACTGGATTGCTAATAACATAGCATGGTCCAGAATTTTGGTGATGGAGAAGCAAGCAAATTTGGGCCTCTTTATAGATATACCCTTTCTACCCTAATTCTTAGTAGAAGTCTATTTGTGAGTATAAATATCTTTGTGTTTTATACTCTCAAAACAGGCTGGAAAATAGAGGAATTATTAGGCCTACTTCATGACCTAATAAAGGTGACTTGAGTGAAATTAGGTGGTTTATCTGGGATTACTCTGCCACTCTGGCACAATGAAGAAGGGTGGTTTCATTTTCTGCCCTACCACTGATGCTGTGCCATGGTGACAGGCAATGGCATTTCAGATATCCATTGTAGTCTTAGAAACTTGTCTCTCTTGTCTCTCCTGAGAATGTCTGGTTGAGGTTTCGGATTTGCCAAAAAAAATTGGATATTGCCAATTGCAAGGGACTGAACTGGGTGGGGAAGTTGGGTGAAGACAACCCACGGCCTTCACAGGAAACTTCCAGCAAAGCAACCAGCATCTATGCAAATACCTGATTTTCTATAGGGGGGTTCTTCTGTCAAGTGTTTTTAAATGATCTAGACATTTAAAAGGGGGCAAATATAATGCAAAAACGGGACCACAGGTCAGGGGAGTCTCAGAGGTGTATCTGTCATAACTATGTTCATGGCTAGCCAGAGAAGGAGAGAGAAGATGTTTTAGAAAAAAGAAAACTCCCAAGTGTCTGCTTCTTTGTTTGCTTAAATACCATCAGCCATACATCATTTGACTGCAACCACTTTGTAAAGGCAAAAGACATTAAAAAAATATGTCTTTCCTAAGAGTGTTTCTACTCCCTAGCAATGTTTCCAGGGCAGAACTTCAATGGGAAGCTGAAAACTATCCAGAATTTGGGCTTTATACAACTCTTAACATTTAGCATTCAATAAGATATATCAGAGGGCATATGCTGCCATATTTTTTAATGCTGTGGATCCCATTGAAAAGAAAATAATTTTTCCGTGGGTAACAAATTCTTCCCAAATCCTGTTTCACTGCAGCAGGAATTTCTATAATGGACTGAAGCTGATTAAGATCTATGGCAGGTGACAGGTTTGAGAACGAATGGTGATTTCATAACTTAAACATAATGATGGGCTTTTCTGCTTTAGATGCTAATATGTGTCAGCAGCAAGGTAAAAGATGTCTTAGAAAGTGCTTTTTCTGTAGATGAAATGTATTGTAAGGAAACATGTTTCCCCATGTTGCAAGAGAAAGTGAGAGATGAGCACTGAAATACCATTTACATTTATATATCACCTTTCATTCTGAAAGAGGAACAGCTGATTGGAGATTACCCTGGCTAGAGAAATCTCTTCACCCACCCCAGAAATGCAGCCACCCTCAAGAGAGGACTGTAGCAGGTGTTTAACAGCGTATGGCACAATAGTGGGAACAAAAACATTCTGCCAGGTGAAACATACTGGGGAATTATATTCAGGCAAGGCTGCTGTGTGCAGGCTAAAACTAAGCCTGGGGTTTGAATTAAAGAAAAATTGGATCCAGATTGTGCTCATGTTTTCAGCCTGTGACTAAACATGGTAATGCTTAAATGCAGAATCACTGATCTTATTTTTTCTTTTTACTCACATCCACTTTTTCCTCGGCAGCACATAGATTCTCCCCTCACAAAAGACAAGCTGCCAAGCTTTGCCAATCAGAGCAGCACTGAACCAGATGCTAAGAGTAGAGCAATAGAATTCAAGAAGTGATCAGGGGCTCTGTCACTGGAAAGGTCATCCACTTGCTACTCTGTGTTCCTTTCTCTTCCCTTTTCCCTTCTTCCACATCCCATTATATCTCCTTCTGATATGGGTTCTTACTCCGCTTCATGCAAGGATGGCAGAGATTCTTTTTATTGTGTTGAGTCACCTAAATGGGATGTCTGGGCATCTTCCTCATGTCAGGTACTCCCAGACAGATGAAAAAGATCAGGTGCCTGATCAGCAGAAACATCACAACAGATGTTTTGAGCATTTGTTGTACTGGGTTGCTTAGTACAAAATCTTGCAGACCATGGTCTGTTGTTAAGGCCACCAATATGAAGTTTTGCTGCTTCTGCTGTAGAGGTAAGGCACAAGATATTTGGAGCAGGATGTAAATTTCAGCGGGAAATAACAGCTATTTCTTACAACAAGAGACAGCTGAGATGTTTTTAAATTATTTATGTACATGATCCTGCTTTGTATATTGCAAGTGATCCCATAAAAATCCTGCAATATTCAAATGCCTGGCTATTGCAAAGACAGTTTAATGCTCAGGTGGCCTCTGGCTGCCTGGGACTGGTTAGGGCTGACCTGTCAGGTCAGAGCTGCAGGTGGGCAGCAGGTTTTAGCCACAGACTTTTTTGTCCCAACCACTGAGGCTGCAGGAACCTGGCACAGTAACTTGCTGCTCCTACTTTTTATCCACAGAGAAGGTATTACTATTCTTCCACACATTGGAACACTGAAAGATAGCTAACAAACTGCATCTCTGAGAAGGTCTGTTCTGAAAAGGATTGCACTCTAATGGCAGTGATGTGCTAAACTTGACATTTTTTCTCTTATGCAATTAATTTTCATATCTCCTAAGTTAGTTACCAGTTCCAGCAATAGAAAACTAATTTGCTGATGTCCCAGCTTGGTGGCTCTTCATGTGTGCACACACAGAAATTCTCAGCACACACCAACATTGTAAATTACTTTTAAAAAGTCATATAGGGAATCAATGGTGCCATGAGGAACAGATAGAATCTGACTTATTTGTTACTTTCCTGGTGCTCTTAGCTGATGGATACCTGCAACCTCAATTAACTCATGCCCTATCCTAACTGTTGTGTGCTTTTTTCAGGGAGCTGCAAATTCAGTCTTTCTTAACTTTGCTTTAGTACACATCAAATGTAATCAAATTCAAGCTACTATCTATCAGGAAAGAATGAAATGA
>VYZP01037781.1:4756-19743 GCA_013400635.1 Hypocryptadius cinnamomeus | reverse complement strand
TGTTAAACCTCATGAGATTTCCATGGGTTCACTTGAGCTTGTCCAGGTCCCCTTGGATGACATCCCATCCTTCAGGCGTGGCAGCTGCACCACTCAGCTTGGTGTAATCTGCAAATTTGTTGAGGGTGCTCTTGACCCCTTTGTCCATGTCATTAATGAAAATATCAAATAACAAACGTCCCAATACCCGCTGAAGGACACCACTTCTCACTGATGTCCGTTGGGATCTGAGCCACTGACCACCACCCTCTGGATGTGACTATCCAAATAATTTCTTATCCATATAACGGTCCACTCATCAAACCCATCTCTCTCCAATTTAGGGTGAAGGATGTTGAGACAGTGTCAAAGGCTTTATAGAAGCCCAAATAGATGACATCTGTAAGCCTTCCCTTGTTTACTGATCCATCAGTCACTCCATTGGAGAAGGCCACTAGGTTGGTCAGGCAGCACTCGCCCTTGGTGAAGCTGTGCTGGCTGTCCTGAATCACCTCCCTGTCCTCCATGTGCCTTAACACAGCTTCCTGGAAGATCTGTTCCATGATCTTCCCAGGCACAGAGGTGAGGCTGTCAGGTTGGTAATTCCCAGGGTCGTACTTTCTACCCTTTTCAAAGATGGGTAAAATGTTTCCCCTTTTCCAGTCACCTGGGATTTCCCTGACTGCCACGACTTTTCAAATATCATGGAGAATGGCTTGGGAACTACATCAGCCGATTCCAAGTAATGCTATTAATTTTTAACACCTTGTGTCCTCATAAACTCTTGCTACCTTTCTCTAAAACATATTAATTTGTCTTTTAACTATTAATTGAAAGAAAAGAACATAAAACTCTGAAGATCCTTTAATTTCTTTTTGCACTATGGTGTTTTTTACCATTTTGCCTCTGTCCTTTTGACATTTTCAGCCCAATTATATGTTCTTAAACAGAGGAGCATGAAACTTTCTCCAAAATTGCCCTTCAATTAATTCAGGTTGAAAGCAGCTAAAGAGAAGTGGCTATCTTTTGAAAAGCAGCAGCTATTTCCAGTTACTAGTTGTGCAATCTAAAGAGACTGATCTTGCAAGTTCATAATGTGCATAACTTTATTTGCCCAGCTAGTGTTAGTGATGCTTTGACGCTACCTTCCTGGATACATTTAGTGACATGTGTAAGTCTTCACAGGATTGGACCTACCCTCAACATTTGTGAATCAATTCTCTTTTTTATCACTTTTTCTTGCTCATTCATCAGTAAATCTTGATGTGCCCTTTGTTAGTTTTGAAACACAAACAGCTCAAAAGGGACTGTATCTCAACAGGAAAGGTATGAGCGTGTCTCCTCTAAAATTAATACAGCTCTTTCTAGCTCAGCAGTTGACTGCCAAAAATAGTGCTGCAGATAATCTGGAGGGTAACATGAGGGAAATATTGAGGGGAACATTAAGAGGAATAAATGCAAGAGCATGAGCCACTTATTTTTGAAATACTCTCTATTGTTTCATTTCATTTAAGATCCTTCCTTCTGAAAGTACCCTAACAAATTTCCATACTGACCACGAATAAGGAGAACTTACAGCAACACCATTTTGTGTCTGTGGTATAACTAATCCCAAGCATGTGCACCAGCAACCTGACCCTAAGAATTATCAGCTCATCTGGGGATCAAAACTCGCCAGGTGGTCTGTATATCCAGAGTGAGGAACACAAAGAGCAGGGATCCAAAATCTGCATTTGCATAAGCACTTTACAGGTCATGATACATAGAAATTATTCAATAGGCAATATGTAATAAAGACCACATCTGAAAAGGAAAGAAACCAAATTAATTTGTTTAAAACAAAAAAACCCAAAACAAAACAAAACAAAAAAACCCCAAAAAAGACCAAAAAAAAAACCAACAAAGAAGAAAAGGCAGAACTGACAGACCATGTCTCTTCCTAAGATGTGTTGGAACAGCCATACACTGCATACACTGCAGTAAAAGCCTGTCAATCGCTTGGTATCAGCTGAGCATACACTCAATGTGCATCAAGGTTCTGAGAAGTCTGTATTATTTACAACGTACTTTCCTCTGCTGTGGCTAAAGGTGTGATATCAAAAGCAGTCATGTGGCCCCAGATATCAGCTGAAGATGAGAATTTGACATATTACTTCTATGTCTGGAAATGGGTTGAATTTCACACTAAAATTGAAACCTGACTGTCCTAAGCAAGTTAAAATTTTAAAATATAAATATTGAGCTTAAGATTATTTTGCTGGAGTAATATGAATAATATACTTAAGGCTAATTTTAAATGCTCTTTAATATGCAATCATTCACGGATTTTAGAGGGCAGGAAGGTAGTGTCAATTTTCAAAGAATCACATAGTATAGTTATTATTATAGTTTTTATAGTTATTATTACCGCTATTATTGTTTATGTGCAGATTTGGTTTTTCCTGTTTTAATTATATTACTCAATGAATTAATTTAATACATAATTATTTCATATGTAAAAATGAATGTGCTTATATGCAAAGCCAGCATCTCTTATTTAGTTCAATCTCAGCAAGCTGGATGTATTAAAATGTTTACATAGCCATTTTAGCTTGGTATCATAAAGAAATGACTCATTGCATGCTTCTTTCTTTATCTGCTTAGATTTCATACAGTTTTACCCGCAATGCTTTAATGCTTTAAAAGATTGGCCAGTTTCAAACAAATCTGACATAAGGGAGATAGATAAGTACAGGTTTAATGAAAATAGCCTAGAGAAAAAAAGAGGTAGATCAGACTCCCAGGTGAGAAAAAGGCTGCAGTAAGTACTTGTAAGTAAGCTCCCCTCCAGATTATCTTCAGCAGTGTTTTTGGCAGTCAACTGCCAAGCCAGAAATAGATATATTAATTTTTGGAGAAACAGCACATACCTGTCCTGTTGAGATACAGTCCCTTCAGTTGTCCCTACAGTTTGTGTTTCAAAACTAACAAAGGGCACATCAAGATTTACTGATGAATGAGCAAGAAAAAGTGATAAAAAAGAGAATTGATTCACAAATGTTGAGGGTAGGTCCAATCCTGTGAAGACTTACACATGTCACTAAATGTATCCAGGAAGGTAGCGTCAAAGCATCACTAACACTAGCTGGGCAAATAAAGTTATGCACATTATGAACTTGAGTAAGTAAATCCTACTGAACACCTGAGACAATTGACTTGGACAAGTATAAAAATAGCCCTACTAAAAACCCCAGCTGTAGGAAGAAATATCACTGAGCTCACAAGCCACCAGGAGATGCATATCCTGGGAAACCAGATTTCATTTGTCTTAGTGCTTGAAGTTCTTCATAATTTTAAGGTGATTCACAAGACCAGCCACTGATGTCTTGGAACAGGCACAGCAGAAAGGACCAGTGTTGGTCTCACATCCTTGCTTTCACAAAGCTCTCTCTTAAATTTTGCAAAGAAGTTAACTTTTCAGGGATGCATTGAAATTATAATAAATGGGTTCGAAGTTTTTCCCAGCACAACATGTATATAGGCCTTGGCTTCCTGTAAAACTGTTCCTTACTGTGGAGAGGTACTGTCTCTAAAAGAAAGCAGTCTGTCATTTCAATTTCCAATACAGCAGATATATTATTATTATTTAGGAAGATGAAAATCTCTAGCCAAAAAAAACCACTCAATTCCTCTTGCACTGGGAAGGTGATTAAAAGGAAGGGGGAGAGGAAAATAGCGTGCCTGTAGATACTGGTTATGAGGTATTGTATTGGAAATTCCCTTCTTGTGGTTCAGGTATTACACAATAAAATAGGCTACTTTTGAACACAGGCGAGAAATAAACACAAGTTTCCACTCATTAACAAAATCTGTAGCAGGTTTAAGGCTATTTGTCTTTGCTAATATCATCAAGCAGCCTATTTAAAGTGGGGGGAGACGTGCAAATGTACAAGAGTGTAGGTTTACCTTAAGTAGCTTTGTTGCTTCCCTGATGGAGTGTTGATTCCAGAAGTGTAAAGGATTTGGACTTTTTTTCCAAAGCTTTCCTCTTTTTTCAAATGCTCATGTGCTTTCAAAGAACGTCTGAGGCTCACTGCAGCACCTGTTCCATAAAATGGATTAGAGGAGCCCAGAAAATCTACACCCAGTTATATTTGTTAGAATGAAGGTTGCTCATGTTTGGCAGTGAAGCTTATTTCTCTCAGAAAACACCCCTCCGAGGAGAAGAAGACACGTCCTGCTACAAAGTACTGTTCAAGCCAGACATTCTGCAAGGCTAAACCACACCAAGCTAACAGCCATCTCTCTTCTCTGGGGTTGCATCTTCAGGGGCTGGCTGGTGATAAATCCTGTGGCTGGGTAATGCAGTAGACCCTGCAATGCACGCACCTAAAGCATGTGGTTCCTGGCTCCTGAAGCCTGAGCACCCTTCATGACCAACCTTGTCCTTCAGGACCCTTCAGTATGCCACCATGGGACATATGAATATGGAAGCAAAATCATTGCTCAGCCACAGACACTGAGGAGCTGGAAAGTGCAGCACAGGTGACCAACCAATCTTCAGAATGGAAAAACTGATGAAATAGAGAGTATAGCAAGTAATACAGCATTGTATTTGCAGGGTGCCCCGATGAAAGAAGGAATGATGAATCTGACTCCATGTTCTCAGAAGGCTAATTTATTATTTTATTATACTATATTATATTAAAGAATACTATACTAAACTATACTAAACAATACAGTAAGGATATTTACAGAATGCTAAAAAGATAACAATGAAACTCATGACTCTCTCCAGAGTCCCGACACAGTTTGGCCCTGCTTGGCCAATGAGTCAAAACAACTCATATCAGAAACCCAATGAAACAATCACCTGTTGGTAAACAATCTCCAAACACATTCCAAAGGAGCAAAACACAGGAGAAGCAAATGAGATAAAATTGTTTTCCTTTTTCTCAGAGGCTTCTCAGCTTCCCAGGAGAAAAATCCTGGGCAAAGGGATTTTTCAGAAAATATGAATGTGACAATACAGCTAATTGGGCAAAAATGTAATCCTGAAGACCTTTTCTTAAGTAAAGCAATTTTTAAGTATAGTCCAGATAATCAACATGTATTTATTTTCCTCTTTCATTGGTCAGTCCTAGTAACTTTCCTTGGGGCTTTCCAGTGTTTCAACCACTGCTTTTCTTCACCTCTGATGTTTAAAGCACAATCAGAACAGAGTTGAAGACTATAAACATAACTGTCAGGTGCAATTTACAGTCTTCTCCAAAATCCTCATATCCAGATCCACTAGGCAGCACATTTCAGAAGATGATCATCCATAATTTTCTCTTGGCATAGGCAAATGTGCTCTGCAAACAGCAGGATTGTCTGCTATGCCTCTTTCTCATCCCTGTCTCCAAGGGCTGAAAAATGTCTCTTCATATCTTCCAGCAGATAATCTCTTCTTATAATTCATTATCTCATTTTAGTTGGGACAACCTCAAGAAACACGTAGTTTTCAAACTTTTTAAGCCAACTCACTTCTCTATGACCACAACTGGTTGAAAGGCAATCACACAAGCTGCTCCAATGGCAAAGGTGCAAGGAGAATGGGATAAGGAAAAGGCTGAGCACAGAAATATCATGCATGAGCACAGGTGTATCCAAACCCCCATCCCATCCACATCCACAAAAAGCAGATAACTCTTCACTGCCTCAAAGTTTAATCAGGTCCTTTAGAGAGGTACCTTATGATTGTGCTTTGAATTTTCTGCTTGCTCACATCATCTCAGTAATATTTAATTTTTTTCCTCCTTTAGCAACATGAAGAATATACCATATCTGTTCAGAAAGAAAACTATTTTTTTTTGAGGACTGACTTGCTGGATATATATGTATTTTTGTTAATGAACCTCAGAGAATTTCCCTTGGAGAAGGAATTCTGTGAGGAAAAAAGGAACTGAAATGTGCTCGTCTCTTTTTTTTTTTTCTTTTTAAAGAAAACATACTCTTTAACATATAAGTATTGAAGTAGTTTAGGCTTTATCTTTATTATTTTTTAACATTTTTATATGTCTTTTTAGATACCTTCTTTGTCTCTCAATCTCTTAAATTCCAATTTAAGCTACCATTGGGATGAAGAAGAAAAATTAAAATTAATAATTCTTAATTCGTAATGTAAGGTGGTCCTAGATATAAGCATGGCTGAGTCAAGAGCCAACTGCTGACAGCCTAGTACACTCCCTGCTCCCATGCTGGGAAGAAGCTTATTGCATGTGAGAAGTATCAGACTGGTGGAAAAATCTAGACCCATCTTTCTCATTGATGCAGTATAGTACATACAACAAGAGAGGAAAAGAAAGTAATCAAGCTCTATACCCCTGCCTAGACCTTGTACTTCCTCTTGAGACTCCTGACAGTCAGGACAGAGTGCAAGCTACTACTGATATAACACCAATTTTCCTGTGACAGATTCCACTCTGCTTTGAGCCTGATTCATCATCAACAATTCACCTCACATAGGACACCAAATGGTGTCCCTCATGTGAAAACAATTTGTAAACTAATAATAAGAGGAAAAGATATTTAATAATTGATAATGAAATGGAGAAAAATCAGCGACCTTGGCAGGAAGCATTCTATGTCTTATTAGCAATTGCCAGAGTCAGTCATCCATCCCCCTTAAATCCATTTCCTGAATGTATTGCATCTCTTGAATTTCTACCGCTCTGGCATGAAACCGTGAACATCACATTTCTGCAGTTCATTCTCTTGCAGTCTAAATCCAGCAGATTTTGCTCCTCTGACCAACAATAGCCCCTTTTTTCCTACATATAGATATATATGCTTCTCTAACTTTTCACAGAACCATAGCTGTAGAAATATTTGTGGGTTGAATGATTTTATTGATCTTGGTAGCCTCAGATTGCACAGTGCCTTAGCACAACTGGAGTTTATGGACTACTGGCATGAAGTATATATTTTAGAGTTCTCCTTAGAAGCTAGAGAAAAAATGAGAGCCATATTATTCCTTCTACAGGTTTTATGGTAGAAAAAGTGCATTGTAGACAATGATTACACAGTACGTTGTGCAAAAATCATTGCCAGGCACCAAAAAATCACCTCCTATTCAGTGTTGCTGGCAGCACAACAAACATTCTACACCAGGCTTTTTATAGGCAATATTAATCTTTCCTGCTGGAGTTACCCACTGTTAATGCACTCTCATAGTAAGGTTGTATGTTTAAGTTATTCAGGAGTCCTCACATTTTTAATAAACTATTTTTCAAATATATTCTGACCAAACCAAATGCAATTATATTTCCTTTCTGCATCTTCTAGAGCCCTTTGGAAGAGATGCAAGATTAACCACATTTACCATGTATGTTCATGTGTATACATAGTCACACAAATGCTAATGTTTATGTGAATACATGTATTTCTGTATATATGCACACACAAATGTGTCATAGCTATGGAGACATGCATAAAACTCTTCATCTCTAGCTATTGTAGATGCATTTGAAACCATTGCTGAATGAATGCTTGACCCATTTAATCTTTTTCTAAAGAAATGCCTTGCTATGCTATTTTTGCTTTCAGTTGCATTTTAAAGCACTCACTCCAAAATTAGAACTGGGGAGGTTTCAGGCTTCATAAAAAGGTTGGCATTTACTTGTCTCCAGAACAAGAGCAGCCTGTACCCCAAAATAAACCTTCCTAAGTATTTTCTTAATGCACCAGGGTATTTTAAGGGCTCAGCAGCAGCAGTAGTAACAGCAGCAACAGCAGAAGAAAAAGTCAAGTATTTTTGATGATTCCATTCCTTATACCACACAGCTAATTATTTTGGAAGAGATTTTTTTTCCTTTTCATCTTTTCATTCCACACAAATATGGATTGATTTTTTTTTTTCTGCCATTGCCTGCAGCAAAGTGAAATGCACACATAAAATAACCATTAAAAAAAGTGTCCAACAACTTTTTTTCAAAGTGTTTTCTTACACATCCTCCTGGAAGAAAAATCACAGAGATTTGTTGTCAGGGGTGTGTGGAATGTTGAAAGAGGAGAGGGGATAGGATATTTGTACACCTGCCTAGATTCAGAAGGGTTTTAAATTAATAAAATTTCTCATGTTTTGTGAAAAAAGACTGTAAGTAATTTCAATGGTAGGAAACAATTAATGGGACTTGAATGAAAACTAGGGAAAAATATTTCTTTGCTTATGTGTTGGAACTCATTAGTGAATTTTGTTTAGTGACCTTTCTGTCTTTGCTTTCTAAAGACATTTGGGGATTTTTGCTGCAGTGCCATCTTTATTGTCCAAGTCTAAAACTCAATCACTCACACTAAGTCTTCAGTGGCAGATGCACTATCTTCACTAGCTACTTTGATACATTTTACATAAAGCACAAATAAGATAATTAGCGGAAGCATCTTTCTGGAATGTGAAAGAAGCGAGATGCATATTGAGACTTTGAATTCAAGAGGGGTCTGGGTTCCTTTCAGATATAGTGGAAGAGTACAGTTCAGTAGTGAACTGCAAATTATGATATGAAATGGATAAAATTCAGACATAAATTATCCTGTCAAGACCGTCTGTAACTGTTGGAAATGACTAGGAGAATTCTGCACTGTTTCTGAATGATACAGACTGATGGCTATTCTCCACTACCCAGTACAATCTTAAACAATAGAGCTATTTACATGAAAGTACGTAAATTACTTAGTTCTAGGAACATAGGCGTTTGTCATCCAAACAGCCACTTGGAAGCTTGTGCAGAGGCATTAGAACTCTTTTTGTTTGCATTTCGGCAGGGCACTCCTGAAAAAAAAGCCCATGTACCTGCTCTGCCTTTGCTTCCCAGAAGGGCAGATTGCCCTGTTATCTTTCCCCAAAAACTTTTACAACAGCTTCCTTGCCACCTGTCTGACCAGGCCAGTACCGGGCCTGCAGCGCTCACACACCCATCCCCACCCGGAGCACCAGTGACTGCAGCCCCCTCAGATCATCCTGAGG
This sequence comes from Hypocryptadius cinnamomeus, assembly GCA_013400635.1. NCBI lineage: Eukaryota > Metazoa > Chordata > Aves > Passeriformes > Zosteropidae > Hypocryptadius > Hypocryptadius cinnamomeus. Next base: position 10,781 of record VYZP01037781.1, on the reverse strand, counting down.
CATTTACAGTTTCCCCCCTCTCTTCCCAAGGGCAGGAGTGTCCTGGTGGGACTTCGTGATGCTGAATTGTACCCCCATTCGTCTGTCTAGCCCAGAAATCAGTTTTGCACCCCTAAGACTGGTTCTGAGAGCAAAACGAGGGGAGGGAAGAAGCGTGCAGTTTGTTTTCAGACACTGCACTCACTCCTCCACATTCCTGCCCCTGAACTGTGTTGTCTGCGGAGAGACAGACAGTGGGACAGACCTCTCCTTTGTTTTTAGTTTGTTTTTAGCTAGCTGAGGCACAGAAGTTCCCTGGACTGTGGGTTTTCTTTTTCTTGGACCTGTTTAAACCTGCTCTGGAGGACTGAACACCCAGAGGAGCACCGGCAGCTCCACCTGTGGCCACCGGGCCGGGCCTGGGCTGCGGCATTCCCAACACTGGAGGGACAGATAAGACCCTGAGTGAGCTGAGCTACAGCCCATGGTGGGGACTTTTCTGAGTTTGTCATCTCTCTTGGAGTGGCAAGAGGTTTTGTTGTTTAATATTGTTCATTTTTGTGCTGGTGAATGCTTTGCCTGGTAAATAAACAGGTTTTTTCCACTTTTCTCCAAGGAAATATTTTCCCGAACCGGGCGGGGGAGGGGCCACTTCAGATGTTTTCTCCCAAATTTGCCCTAAACCAGGACAAGAAGTCGCTATAATCTTGGGCTGGATGGCTCCTCTTGGCACCCTGAATAACATTCAGATGAACACAAAGTGAGCTGAAACAGGTCTTCAGGGGCTGAGCGTCTGACAAACCAAAGCATGCATCTACTGATTGTCTTTGTCAGCTCTCAGTAGACAATGTTTTAACATTTACAGGTAACTGAACGCTGCCATTTCCAATACATTTAGAGTAAGAATCTCTCTCATCATTCATTCTGCAGACTCTATAGATGTTTAAATGGTGCTGACATTTAAAGCATGACAACTCTAATACATGCAACCAACATAGATGTCTACATAGTAGAAAATTAGATTCCACACTGCTGACAATTACTCCGATATCTTGCAATTAGAATTTGTCTTGCTAAATAACATGTATCTGTGCACACACAGAAAACTAAGAACCAGTTTTAAAGTCACTTTGCTGCAATTTCTGAGCAACAAAGAGTTTTGAACTAGTAGCTGTCTTGGGAGGTGCAGGTGGAGCAAGGATGGACCACCCTGGAGAAAACCTAAAGGGTTGGCAAGATGGCAGATGGGGTTCATGCATCAGTGGACTTTCTTCCTTCAAGGGGGAAAAATTCTAACATTTTCAGGGTTTATCAGTTTGATTTGGGGGTTATTTTCTCAAGGATGTGGACCAGTATAGTTAATGCCCCAATGGCACCAACAGACCCTACTGTCCCTGCCCCTGCCTGCAAGCCCATTTCAGCCCAGGCAGGGCCATCAGTCCCTGTTTCAGGAGTGCTGACATCCAGCTCCCCACAGTCCTACCCTGGCACTGAGATGGCCAATGTCCTGGCATGGCCTCATATCATTATCATTATGAACCTGCCAGAACACCTGGTATGAACCTAGCTTCCCATCCTCCCTAAGCCTGCCCTGCTCACACCTCCCAAGGATGATGGCACCAGTTCCTGGCCAGCAAATTCCCCTTCCAATCTCTTAAGAAACTGCTATAGCTGCCCCCTGACAGGTGCTATGCAATGTTAGCTTTGCTTTGGGAGCTTTGGTTTTTTTCTCTCCCTTGGAGAGAAGCAGTCTGCCAATGTTTCAACTGGATCTTGGAGACTGAAACCGCCTGAATGCTCTGAGGTGCTCATTTTACAGTCAGAGCAATAAACCTTTACTTTCACAGGCTTGTCATGGCTGTATACTCAGATACATCTGTATTGTTATACTAGGATCAGAACTGAGCAAGAAGGCCTTGAGTTATCACCACATGCTGACATATGGGTAACTTTGGAGTGTATATTCCCAGTCTACTGCAAATGTGAAATCAAGATCATTAGCACAGCCCTCTGTTGTGGAGGTCATGGGCAGACCCCCAGCAGAAAGAATGGCAGCAGCTTAAGATCTTGATTACCCAAGAGCTGATTCACACCACCTTTTTGCTTGCTTTCTCTTTTGTGTTGCACCCACCACACCATCACCAAAGGAAAGAAAAGTATCTTTCAGCAGTCACACAGCCCATGACTCTGGGTTTAAGTGGATGGTAAGGCAATACAAGCTGAGCACCTCTGAGAGCTTACAGCTTCTAAAAAGGGCTCACTTCTGCTCCCACATAACTGCCTTCAGTACCTTTCCCTGGCTGTTCAGTCCTTCACTCTGTTACCATCTCTGATGCTCATGTAACTGCACTCCAAACTCACTCAGCTCATTGATTGAGGAGAAAATACAATGGATTGAGGGTACGGTACCTCAGTCAGTTTTCCACTGAATTAGTAAATTGAATTTGGCTAACTATGCTACCAGGGAAGTATCACAGCCAAAACAAAGCACAGGGAAATGAGACTACTCTCTTTTTGTAACTGCAAACTTCTGGATAAGCTGCTATTCATTCTCTAATTACACATTAAGGTGCCAGACCTACCACTGATATGACTAAGGTGTAAGCTCATATTATATACTTCTAAGGGCCTCCAACATAGGAGATGGAAAATAGGCACTTGGTGCAATTAATTATTAAAATATCCCAACTAACTTCACAGGATTTTAGTGTACTGTGACCTTTCAATCATGCTAGGATGAAGCTAGTGTGTTTTATTCCACCTTTGCTACAAACTCAATGCCAGTCCCAAGTCAGCAGTGCTGATGACATACAAGGATTTGTACCTGCACTCCTGAGCCCACAGCTGTGGTGTATTAAGTCATGAGAAACAACAGTTCTTTCTCTGCAGAAAGGCGTTCTCAAGACAAGGGAATGACAGTGAACTGGGTAAATAAAAGAATGAAATGTGAGGTAGAAAGAGACTAGCAGGAGAAGTCAGAAGGAAGAGTAAACATTTGGAGCTATTTGGCAGCCTATTTTTTAAATTCTTTCTTTTGCCTACACTGTGAGGACTTAAGTTACAGGTAGTAATGTTAATTCGCAATCAGAGTTACTAATAAGTTATCTTCAATTGCTAGAGTATGTATGATTAGGATAAATTGTAAGGTAATTGTAGACTTATGCCACACCACACCTTTACTAAACTGGTCATGACCACTTCATCTTTCCACAATATTTTCTTTACATGTATCATGTATTATTCCATTGCAAGTATTTCTTACAGATATGCCACAAATCTTCAGCAATAATGGAACACCACAGTGCAATTCAGACTGCCTTTCAGCTGCAAGGTGACCTAAACTCATTAAATAGATATTATTCTAAATAAATTACTCATTTTTGAGTGTGTGACACAAAGCAAGAAAAGAAAATTTAAAGGATGCATACAAAACATTGTACTCTATTTTTCTGATCTTTTCCCTAACTGCCTACTGTATGGAATATGCCACATGGTATATCTAATGTTCTTTGTATCCTTATCTAGGGGTGATTGATAATAAATTAATAATACAGTTTATCAAGTAGAGCACCTCAAATTAACTCTGAAGTCCAAATGCAGGTGTCTTACTGTGGCTTCTATGTGAAAGTGGAAAACAGTTGGTCCTTCACTACTCATTTCAAAAGGAGTTGTTGGGGACTCAACCTGCTTTTAAATTGAAGTAAGGGTCCTAAATGTGATCTAATTTTTTTAGCAACACCTTGCTCCCCTTATCATAAAGATTGATGCTACTTGAACATTCTAGGTGCTGTGTGCAATACCCTGAATAAACACATGACTGCTTGAAGTAAAGAATATTAGAATACTGACTCTGAGGTGTCCTAATTTTTTCCAAAGTGTCTGTACTCTGCACAGATACATTTCCACACTCAAATCTGAAAACAAGTAAGAACTCTTCACATAATACATAATACCTAATCATGCTTCACACTTCAAAGTGCAGCAGCAGGAGGCTAAGAAATTTACAGAGATAGTCATTCTGATGACAAAGAAAGTTATTTTTCCTGTTAAGCTCTGTTAATTTTAAAGGGTTAGAGAAGACCTTGCCTTCTATTGATGGTGTAGAGGTCAAGGAATGATTATGAGTAGTCATATTTTGAGAATTGGGAGACCTCCGTTTTGATATTTTTTCTGCCTGTAACTGCAGCATCCTTTCTCTGGCAGCAACGCAGACCCTCATACTGTTGCTTTCAAGTTTATGTGGTGACTTCATCCAAATGGAAGCATCCATACACCATTAAGGCCATAGTACAGGCCTCCTGTGGAAATTACATCAAAGGCTCATGTATAACATGGTGCTCTGTGAAGGCTTCAAGCACTATTGCTATCCTTGTCAATCAAAGCAAGACAATAACTAGCAAAACAATATGTTTGCACCACATGTCTAGAGTCCTGACACAGGTCTCTAAGCAAATGATAATAAAATAAATAATAGTGGACAGGAAACTTCTGAAAAAGAAGACTCACCCTTTAAGGGACAAGAAACCTGAAGAAAACAGGAGGTCAAGTCCTGGACAGGTATTTAAAATTTTATTAGTATTTTTATGGTTGGGGACATGATTGATTTTTGATTTTATTTGTCCTCTTTCCACTGGCTTTTTATCAAAATGAAGTTTAATCACAGTCAGTTACCAGAGCTTGGCTGACAGATGGTAGCTTGTTAAGGCATGGTTATGTGATTGTGTTCATCATTTGCCCCAGTCTGTACCAGAGGCAGTAGCCCTCGTCTGGTCTTAAAAGCTTTATTAATGTAACTCAGTTTGTCTCAGAAATCACTCTGGACACTTCTTTACCCCCATGGTGAGACATCATCTTCTCTCAGGTGAAGTTAATAACTGACCAACTAAATAGCACTCCTTAAGCCATTTAAGTTTTCTCTTGAAGGATGAAAGATAAATTAGTTTAGAAATAGTTTTGTTACACTGACACAAAGCAAATCACTACACTTTTCTGTGTATATAAAGTTTAAGTACACTTAAAGAACTGTCAAGGTATAGTGGTTCAAAATTGTATTGTCCTTCAATCAAGCCACAGCAACAGGTTGAATGCATGCTCCTGTAAAGTAAAATACAACAGTTTAAATCTCCCTTTGCTAATTAACCTACAGAAACAGAGTAAACTGTTTCATTAAAATGTAAACCACTATGTGTTACCTTGAAGTCAGATTGACCTAAGACTGTTTGTGGTCAGCTGGCACTTCTCAGCTGATAGGGATAATTGGTTAAACCCCTCAGTCTTTCAAAGTGGCTTCACATGCTAAGTGCATTAACCATTTCCATATTTTAACCACTTGAAGGTTGAAAGGCATTTCAATTTGAAAACTTCTCATGGTTCTAATAAGCTTGATTCTTTTTCAGTCTGTCTAAAAGCACTAGAATTCACCCTTTGGAAGACATGCACAAATGGATGTGTCTTTGATGTGTTTAGAGCTACAAAAGTTTGATATTTTCAATTAAAACAAGTGCTATTTACTTCTATACTTATGGATAATAGAGCACTTTTGACCTTTACAAAGTGCGTATTATTAAAGCACTTCGCTAATGTACAAAGGCACTTTCATAAAACAAGGAAGAAAAGAAACGGTCCTCTTTCAAAATGTCTCTGGAAAATGAGATGAAAGTAGAAAAAAAACTTGCAAGAAGAGAGTTCTTTAACAATAAGAGAGCTATCTTCAACTGTTCCTGTGTATGATTTCAGTCATCATCTTTATGCCTAGAAGGACTTTTATAAACATTTGTAACAATTTAAACATATTCTATCACTCAAAACTTTTCACACAAGGGTTCTTCACCCTAACCTTTTTGATGAGGCCAGAAAACACACATCTTGTGGTTTCCAAGGTATTCCTGAAATAGTACAATGGAGAAATAATATGCTATTGTTAGTGCTCAGGAACAACTATTACTGATTTATTACTTAATATTATTATTGAAATTAAATATGGACCTCTTATTTCTGTGTACCTCAGTTTATTTATTTTTCCACAAACATTTCCTGTATTATCCTC
>VYZP01037779.1:0-14763 GCA_013400635.1 Hypocryptadius cinnamomeus | reverse complement strand
AATTAATATGATATATAAATATAATTTATATATAAATTAATAAAACATTATACTCATTCAGAATATGAAAGCGTATACAATAATGTTTCTTCATACACATGTTCTTTCACATGGCATGCAGATATGTAACTCTAACAACGCAGATGATCTGTGTGACCATGTTTGATATAATACGTGGTATTATGTTTTTTGTACAAATTTTGGTAGTTGCGAACTTTGTGCAGTACTTTTTAACTTTCTTCAGTCTGTTTTTTTAATCTGTCTTCATGGTTTCAGAATGTGGGACAGAATTTAAGGTAGATTTTTAGCTGGAAGAATTAGTATCTCCATTGCCTAAGACGAAAGCAGCTAAAATTAAGCTGTGGGTCTTGCAGGGCTTTGGGATGCCAAAATACTGCAAGCGTTCCTAACTAGGGAAATTTCATTCACTCATTTCCTCTTAGCTTCTGACTTTCCTAAGAGTGATTTTATGTGGAGCATGTTTAGATACTGTGGTTTTGTAGGAAATTAATGTCAGGTAACAAATTGCTATGGATGAATTATCAATGTACTAACAGAATTGTTCAGATCCAGGTACTCCTCAGGCACTGCCTGCATAAACAGAGCTGAAACTTAAATTCCTGTGTGTTGCCTGCTATTGCAGATTTAGTGTCCTGCTTTACATAGTTTGCAGGGAAGGAGCTAGAAAAAGGCTGCTTGGCAGCTGACTCCTCTGGGAATCCCTGCTAAAATGAAATGTATATTTCATTAGGCCTTCCCAGGGAACAAAATTTTAAGTAAACATACATTTTAAATGAGTAAGCAATGTATAATGGGAAACTGTGTATGGAGCTTTACTTTTAGATATATATACTCCTCTTTCAGATTGGGGAATTGCACACATAATCCACAAGCAGAGAACATGTTAGTTAATTCTTAATATCCCTCTAAACACTGCCTTGCAAGCTAAATTAGTAAACACTATAGCAAGGATGTTCTCTGCATAAGGCTCAATTTCACTGCAGTCAAGTCAAAGTTCTTCTGTCATAGGAGAGTGTTTTATTGACAAATAAAATTTTCAATGGGTCTGGTTGGGTATTCCCAGAGAATATATTTTAATTGGAATTCCCTGCAGTGGCTTGAAGGTAGCAGGATATTTAGAATATTTTTGAATGTTGTTATGTATTTGTCTGACACTGTTTCTGTAGTCATAATTCTACTTGTGTAAGCTGGTTTATCAGAGACTGGACACAGGAAATTTTTAATCTCTCATGATTTTAAACATCTGTGGGGTACATATCCATACCTGAGACAGTTATTTGGGCTCCTCTTATTTTCAGTGAGAGAAATAGACACTGTTGTAATGTAGTCAAATGGTTTGTTTTAGATCTCTGCTTAGGAAGAGACCTCTTAATCGCTGGACTCTGTCACCTGCATTGACTAGGCACAGAGACAGGGATGGCTGCCTCAGATCTGCATGCCTGTCTCTAAGTCACAGAAATTCAACCAAGGCTAGCTGACTAGCAAGACTATTTTTCTTTGGGATGAAATCCTCTAGTTGCATCTTCAATATTAATAATTTGTAAGAATTCGGTTTGGTTTTATATGTTTATGTTGGAAAATTGGACATGTGTAATAAAGGAAGAAAATTTGATGAATTATTCAGTGCTTTTCTCTCTCTTCACTTCTATAGTTCAACAGAGCTATAAATAAAGGCATTTATGTGTATATATACATATTTTGAAAAAGTCTTTAGGACAAGGCAGAAACAGTGATTCTTTGTTGCTTTTTTGTACTACAGCTCAAGCTTGCTGCTATGACACCATTTGTAGATGGATTGCATCATTCTAAAAGAATAGATTGTCGGATATGCCAAAGGAAAAAAATAAGAATTAAGTAAAAAATAATGTTTTCAGATCTGGACCCTTCATTATTCTAAATTCTCTTGTATTTTTCCAAAAGCATTCTGATCTTACTGCTATCTACCAAAAATAGCCACATTGAAATTAGCAGCATGCAAAGACAAGTTAGAGGGTCATTGCTGATATTTTAAGGTACACAGCTCACTCAGAATCAAAGAATCATAGAATGACTTGGTTTAGAAGGGACCTTAGAGATTATCTAGTTCCTCCTGCAGTGGGCAGGGACACCTGGGCCAGAGCTGGTCAGAGCCCCATCCAACCTGGCCTTGAACACTTCCAAGGATGGGTGCATATAAAACTGGTTAGCCAGTCACAGTAAATTGATTCTGTGTTAATAACACTTAGCAATTGTACATCTTTTATATATACGGGAGCTCTTATTAACAATAAGAGGCATATGTAGTTTTAAATATATTAATTCCCCTTTGTCTTTGCCTTGCACCGCTCGGTGAGTAGGAAAACAGGACACTTGGGAATTAGATGAAGCATGGTTTGACAGGGCTGCATTCAGTCCATCTTTTAACTAGGAAGAGTCAGGGAAAGGGTTCCTCTGCTGTGTGCCACATGCCTGTTGCATGACCACACCACTGCCTCCTTTGTCAGAATTTGGTGTAACAAGTCCTTGTGCAATTTGATGAGGAAAGCCATGGAACTACAGGAAAAACACATAGAAGAGATAAAGACTTCATGGTGTCTTGATCATATATTTTCTTCTCCCGTCCCATTTATTTTTTACATTGCTTGTATCAATACCCAAAATTGCATCAAGAAAGGATTAGACCCAAATTCAACAAGCCAATATAAAATTAGAAGATCCAATATAAAATAGATGTCATTTTTTGCCTGTCCTGTGACAAGAGAAGGGAGTCAGTATTTAAAATGTGTGTAAATGGACCAAAGGTCATTCTTTGTAGTTAAAACTCATTCAAACTCAGTCCCTGGCTCAGCATAAGATTGGAAAGTGGAGGACCTATGGTACAGGACTGACTGAGCACGAGCAAGAGAAAAAAACATGCTTCTTGGATAGTTCCTTTTTCCTGATACTTGGTTTCTTTTTCATTTTTTTCTTTCTTTCCCTTTGCAATATGCTAGCTGCAAATGAATGGGATACTCAGGTGGAAAAAGGATGCAGGTCTTACAGCTCACTGAACTTAATAGTTTTCATTTAAAAATGAAAGGAGATCACCATTGCTCATATACCTCTATTTGCTATTGCAACTCTTTTTCTGATTGTTGGCATAATTTTTCAAGCACTTGTGTAATAGTGTGTTAGAGAGGTATGAAGGGTAGATAAAGGTAAGCATTAATACATTAACACAGATCACTATGTATAGTGTAAAATTTGTATTGAAGTTGATGTATAAAATACACTTTCTGTATTCTAATCAGTGCATTTTTCCTCTGATACAGAAGCTACATAAATTTAGCATTTTTAACAATAAAGAATCCATGTAGGTCATGAGATGTTAGATCTCCTTCCTTCCCTTGCAATGCCTTTTATTTCTGAGCAACATGGCAGTAACATGAGATCACAAGAGCCTTTATAAAATGTGTGCTTTAGCAAACAGAAAAAAGATTATGAATTTTCTGATCAATGCTCTCTGAGGTTGTTTTTTTTGCATTGATATTGTATTACAAATGGTAGACTACAGTGTAAGTTAACAAAGGCATGTCTGCTCACTTCCAGCTGATGGTGTCAAAAATAACTTTCAGTGGCAGCATTTTGAATTGTTAATTGTACTGTTGTTTTATGCTGAAACACTTGACCTAAATATTTATGGGTAATTTGGTTCTACAGTACTCTACATTAGTGCCCTGCAGTAGGACCATATAAGCAAGAGTAACCAAGATTATTCACATGCTCCTAGAGACAGTGGTAATTCTGGGGAGTGAGAAGTCTGAGCCTCTGGATCCTGGAGGTTTCTCACTTGCTCATTTTCTGTGTCTCATTCTCTCTCTGCAGATCAAACGTTTCCTGAAGCGTGGTAGAAGGCAGGAAGAATGACACTTGCTAATTTGAATTTCAGAAAGCACCTAAACTTCATTCTGATCTCTAGGTAAGTGTCTGTGAGCCTCTTGGCTTTGACACTTGTTAAAACTTAATCACATATTTTTTTGGTGCCAAGCAACCTGATGCAGACCAAAGAGAGAAACATGTGTGAGCATGTGCTGTGTTTGTGAGGGAGCAAATACTTCATTTGTTTGTTCAGATGATGTGAAGTGAAAACATTACTCTGGAAAACATGAGATGACCTTATGAAAAAGGAGGAGACATTAGCTGACAAACTGAAAACCTTAAACTACAGGTGATCTGATGCAGCCGCTGTATGCAAGGTCTCAAGAAGGAAACATTTGGGAACATGTAAATTACTAATTAAGATCAGGCTTTATTTTCATGTATTCATTCTCTTCCTCTTCCCCCAAACTGCTTTTTAAAAATACCCTCAGGCATGTCATGGGCTATATCAAAGTTCATTCTTAAACTGTAACTGTCAAAAATAAAGGAGAAGGAAAACAATGAACATATTCTAAACGTCAGTGCTAACTCGATGGGCTTTCTCTCTGAAGATCTGGATAGCTACAGAGAGGTTTGCAACATGTTATCTATACTGTGAAACTCAGTATTAGCCAGCTAAGGCTGTGTGTGCACAATGACCAGTGACGCAAAGTGAAGACTTTAGATGCCTCGTCATCGCTGTTAGAGACTGACAACTGCAAAATATTTTCTGTCCTTTCACTTATATTTAGAAAAGAATTAATTTCATTCAGGGCTGGGCTGCTTCTTTTGGGAGTATTTGAGCCATTGCATTTTGCCAGCCAGAAAGCTTATGGAGGAGGTCTGTTGCATGGTTTTACTCAAATATTGCATATGCCTAAAGTCCTGTGCTGAGATAACCACCCATGTAGGTGCTGATGCAAGATTGACTCACTGTCCACTTTAGATATCAGACTAAGATGTGAATTGGTTCACCAAAAGTTAGGAGGCTGTGTTCCTCATAGAGTCACTGGAGAGAGGTGGGCATATCTGAAGGATAACCTGTGTGAACTGTCAAGGGGGATGGTATGAGTACATCCCACTGAGACTGCTTGCAGACTAAATGCATTGGACAAACTATGTCAGTTTTGTGGTGTGTTTAGTAACAGCAAAATCAGCTGACATATTTTATGCATGTGTAAGACTGGCTTAATGGATGAAAAGGAAAACATTCCCAGGCTTCCTGGCAGGGGTACTACAGGGAATGTTTGGCATGGTTGCAGTCAGCACCGTGCATGTGATTGGTAAGGTGGGAAAACAGACCATTGAATGCTGTGCCATCCAGGTACTGGAGATCTGGTGTGACACTGCAGAACAGAGCAGAGGTCTGTGATACCTTAAACATAAACATACCTTAAACAGGATGGTATATGAGCACTGAACAGTTCTGAACTGTGTGAAATGTTGTTAGCAGTCACAGTGACCTTCTCTAAAGCAAACTGAGGAGGGTACACGAGGATAGTTTATTTTCCATATTATTGGTGGACAGGAAAGAAAAATGTTCTTAAACTGCAGCAGAGAAGACCCTAGTGAGATATAAGCCTTTCTGAGCAGCACTGAAAGAGGCTGCATACAGGTTGTAAAATTGTTGTCCTCAAGAATCTCCAACTTGGGAAAATGTGTCTGTTTTGTCTGTTGTGTGGGGCTGAGCACTGCTGAGCTTGTGCTGAGGGCTGGCAAGGACATGATGGTATCAACACCTATTTGAGCTGCAGTGAACACCCAGACCATACCCAGGAGATGGTTTGATAAAAAGTGCAGCTTTGGCTGGGTTTTTCTAAGTTTCTGTGTCAGTGGTCTCAGCCTTCCCTGACATGAAACTTTGCTTTATTAGCAGGGAGGAGTGAGGCAGATTTTATCAGCAGAATGAGCCAGGAGTTGTGCTCACTGCCAGATATTCAGAGAGCCACCAGGAAGGGTTTGTTTACAAGAACACTTTTCTTCAGCATTTTCCCACCTCGGAATGGAGTGTGATGGTTTTCACATGTGTTGTGAGCACTATTTATAGCTGAACAGCAGAACTGAGTTTGCAGCAGAACTGACAGTCATTTGATGCAATGTATGATTTCTCCCCAACCCCAGACATAATAAAACACAATCTGTGATATACATTTTATCTAGAAGCACAATTAATCACAGTGATTAATTCTCATGATCTCTTAGCCTGTTAATAAGGTGGAGAAATATTGCTTGACAGATAATGGATTAAGGAAGAACATTTCTGAATCACTGTTTTACTTAGTGTGGACAAATCACTTTGCCTCTTTGTGCTTTGTGAAATCCCCAGGGATTATTCCATTTTTCTGAAAAAGCTGAATAAAGATAGATTCAGGTCAGGGTATTCTGGAGATAAGAATGTGATCCACACTGTGTAATATCACTGTCTTTTCATAATGGTTCCTAATGTGCATTTTTAATATTTTTAGAAGATATTTGTTACTATTTCTCAATCTATCAATGCTTACATAGCATTGTCTGTTATTCCTAAAAAGCACAGGCTTGTTCTTAATGTAAAAACTGGACCTTATGGAACTTATGGTGTAAATGTGTTTTATCATGGGATAAGGGCTGTGCTGCAAGCACGCAATGGATGGTGTGGAGCTGCTTGGAGGGAGCTTGATAAGGATGTAATACCTCCCCTTTGATCTGCTGGATATGTGTCCAGTGTCCAAATAAAGCAGAATGCAGGCTCATTTTCTATCTCCATAGGTCACCAATCACACCACATTGTGATCTGTGGATCAGAACCAAGGCCAAGAGGGTAGGAAGACGGGTTAGACCCTCTCCTTCCTGTACCATGTTTATCTAGGTTTCTTTCTCCCCTGTGGCGCACGGTGCCTGTTCCCCAGTGGGCAGCAATGACTGGTTTGACAGGGCACTATGCAGGGACAACAGGAGGAGGAGGAGGAGGATGCCCAGCACCTTGCTTGCAGCATGTCATGCAAGCACTGACTGCAGCTTTGCCCTCAAGGATCTCATTCTTGCTGACAAGCCCTTATTTGTACAAGATGTTGTAACTGTGGTTTCCAAACAGGGTGATTGAGATAGTGTGATAGATGGACCTCAAGGCCCTGTGCCTTGTGGCTCCGTTGAAGGCATCATCGAGACAAAATGTCTTGGCTGCCCACACCTTGCAGCAGCCTCTGAGGGGCACTGAGAGTCCCCTGTGAGAGGAGGGTGCACCCCTGACTGTGTCTCAGGTGTGCCCTGTAGGAGCAAGGGCTGCTTTGCTGCCATTCAGGGACTCATACACAGGGCTGCACCCACCTTCAGGCTTGCAGATCCTCAGTGGCTGAGCTACCAGTGGTGGCATCTCCACAGTTTGCCTAACAAGGGGCCAATGTGCTAATGAGCATTGCTGTGCTCTCTTATCCTTACTCCAAGCACAGGCACAGACTCAATTTGCAAGTCCAGACAACGTCAACACTTGGGAAACTGTGGGGAGGGCTGACACCATGGGGCCTACACCTGGCTGTGACCCTGGTTTCTTCCTGTCCTTCCCAGACATTTTCTGAGACCCTGTGTCTTATGTAGGGTTATATGGCAGGCTCATAACATCTCCACAGTGTGGGAAAAATGGGAGGATGAATGATGAATGACTTATTGCACACCACAGAATCTGTGCCCCAAGATTTTCTCTGTGCGTACTCATGGGAGGTACAGCAGTGTTGGCAATGACTCAAAAACTTTTAGTGTGCAGGCACACAGGGTATTCTGGATGGTCTCAGGAATTTTCTGATCAAAAAGTTCTGATCAGGAGTTTTTCAGATCAAATCCAACTCCGTCCTCAACCTGCTTTCAGACAGGACACTAAACCTCCCTTACTTGAACAGGGCACATGAAATATGGGACTAAGTCTGCATTTTCCATATTGAAGCATGATCTAGTCAGGAAAAGAACCCAATATTGTCATAGGAAAAGGGGTAGTTGACTAAGGGGGTGTGGAATGTTATTTGTGAAGGCTATGTGCAGGCTGTGTTTCAGCAGGAAGGCTCCAGGAATGCATTTTCCATGTCAGTGGGTATGTGCTTCCTAAATCCATCTGCCCACCTGAGCAAAACCTGCACTCACAGCTTGAAGGTCCTCTAAATACATCTTGTGTATGGCTGGGTGTACAAAGGGTTTGAGTGGAATGTTGCTCAGGAATGGATAAAAACCAGACAAACTATGGGAAAAATGTCAAAAGGAAAGGAAATGGTCTTCTGGAGGGTGAGGAAGAGGAGCAACAGAGAGACAGTCCAACAGTGTGACAGATCCAGAGGCAGGTTTAAAGCTCCAACACAATTATTCCTGGACTTTGTCAGCTTAGCTGCTTTGGCGTGTAGTCCAGTAATTGGGAACTGGGAATAATGATCAGAGCAGCAGTGGGTTGTGGTTTTGTATAGCTTGCCATAAGCTTTCTCATTCCTGTCAAAAAGTATGTGTATTTGTTTTTAAAAATAACTTTTAAAACCTCTCTCAAATACTATTTTTGATGACAATGAATTTTGAGAAATCCTGCTGATGAAGTAAAGAAACTTTCTGAAATAATCTTTTCTCATAGGCTATATTTTATGAGGTGTTCCTACTAGCTCACTTTTATTAGAAAATACGTACATACATAGATTTGTTCTAAGTACAAGGATCCATACTGGCAAGTGTGATCTTGTGAACACTTTTTTCTAGTGTATATTTACCGTTTTGAGTAAAGTTGTGTGAAAGGCTTGTGAGTTTTAGGAGTGCACAGCAACAGGGACATTTTCTGCTTTTAGCAGCAGCTGTTCTTTGCTATTCCCTGTTATTTTTTAAGACTAGAAAATGTGTTTTATGAAAGAGAAGGACTTTCAGATGTAGTGAAGGTAAGCTCAGCACACTGCCTTCTCACCATTCTTGCATTTGGTTCTCTCCAGCTTTGTGTGCAGAGTTTCTCTTGGCTTCAGTGGTATTTTTCCACCCAGATGGAGAAGTCTGTTTAACAGTTCACATGTGCTATTAAAGCACTATAAAGAGCTGGAAATGGAACATATCACAGGCTTAATTAAACATTCATATGTTATTTCTCTCAGAAATATTAAGGTAAGAAGGGACAAAGGCTTGGAGGCTACAACAAAGTAGAAAATATTTGAATCCAGTTATGTCAGACAGGATGTGGACCACCATCCCTCTTAATGGCCCAAAGTGTAATTTTCATTATTTTATCTGTCTGCGAAGTGTAGAGGAGTGTCATCCAGACTGCTTAAAGGATTTGCCTATGTATGGTATATTGAAACATATATCAAACCTTTAGGTTAGTTGATAATCATGCTTGTATGATGTAAGTATCATCCACAGTGTTACATAACTAATGACCTACTGAAAAGTTCAGAATGGGAAAGAAAGTAATAAGAATCGACATTTCTGAAATAATGGACATGTCAGAGCTACAGGATAGAAAAATTGATTTTATTTTATTTACTTTTGAATATGAAGAAACAGACAACTGTTGAGCAAGCAGTAACCTTAGAAGTCAATATGGACTACTCACAAAGGCATTCAATTTTGTGGATGGAATTAATAACTAAACTTTAGTCTTTCTGGATCAATTAAATATTTGGACAGAAAGCAGTGGTCTACTGTGAAAAATCTGTGAGAAACGTGTATATCTCCAGTTTCAGTTCATTGCTGTAGTCATTAGCATGCTGCCTAGTTAAAGAGATTTTGATTCCTTGTTTAAGGCATTCATTTTACTTTCATTTTTCGTATTCAGCTTACATTATAATGCTCTTAATAGAGATATATGTTTAGAACCACAATCTATATAATAGAGCAAGAGTAGAAAGTTGCATACTGTTTGATAATAATACTTTTTGTGCAATATTTATAGATTAACTAAATCAAAAGTGTGCTCCAAAAGAGGAACAATACAAAAAAAACCAGTCCTCACTGTTGTTTGGCTTGCTCCTCCTTAAAATTTCTAGCAATCAGGAAAAATCTCCGTAGGTCTATTACTCATTGCTTAGTTGGCCTTTCACACTGTATTATTTCTCTCACCTCTAACCTAATTCTCCCTTATTGCAATCTTTCCTGTTTTTCAGAGAGTACTGAAAACAATCCATTTCTTGCTTTCACAAAAAGTCTTTCTGAAAATTTGAGAACTGCTATCAAACCTCCTCGTAGTCTTTCCCCTCCTGGATTCAGCTTTGCAAGCTCGGTTCTTGTAAACTCTTATGCTACAAAAGTTCTTTTAAATTCATTCTTGTTTCAGGTTCTGGGACTTTCTCCAGCTGGTTCATGTATTGTATTGACATGTGATAACCTGCAATGGTCACAGGGATCCAGGTAAACAATTACCAGCTCTGAGTAGAAAGGAAAGAATATTTTGTGTGTTTAACATAAAATGTACTTTTATCTAACACAGCATGATTGCTTCTTAGGCAATTGTACAATTGTATTTCTTCTTTGTGATCCATTCTAATTGTCAGATTGTTTTCTGCACTGTGTTTGGTTAGTCATTCTCCTTTTTATATTTGTGCAGGTAATTTTACTTGTATAGGTACATGTGCATTCACTTAATTGCTTAGCTGCATTCAGATTTCTGCTGTGCACCAAGATAATTTAAAATGTACATTCTGCACTCTGATGGGTTTGAAGTCTTTTTAGCTTAGTGTAATTTTCAAATGCAAAAAGCATCTTAATCATCTACCAGTTCAATAATGAACATGTCATGCAGATTCTTGCAGAACCTGATGCATCTTGCTCATTTAAAAATGAATCAATAATAACTATTGGTAAATAATCCTGTGAATGGGATTTCCCAAATTACCTACCTCAAATCTGCTTGTCTATGCAAATGTCCTGTGAGATGTCAAAAGCCAAAATCCAGATGCATGACAGTGTTCTGTCTCTTCTGTCCATAAAGCTTGTTATCTACTGTAGAGAGAATAAATCTGCTCTTACATGATTTATTTTTCAGAAATTAATTTGTCTCTTGCATCCTGTTTATATTCAAGATTCTTACAAATAGACCTTTTCATTATTTATTCTGATATTCTTCTGGTAATTGAAGTTAAGCTCACTTATCCTTTTTGACATTTTAAAATTAAGTGTTTGCCCTTTCTAGACTTTTGGATCTGTGTCTCTCAAGTGCTAAAGATAATTGCTAATGGCTAATAAAATTTTTTTGGTGTTCTCAGAACTGAATTGCAACAGACCCAACCAGCTTGAGAACAACTACATTATCTATGTAGAGTCTACTGTTTGTTTTTTTTTTAAGCCTGATTTTCATTCTTCTATTTATGATTTTGGCTATGAAATTAAAACTGATTTTTCAAGCAAAGGCTAAAGGAAAAAGATCATTGAGCACTTTCAAGATAAAGTGATAAAGCAGTAGGTATGATAGCCTGAGTCTAAGCAAGGAACAGTTGTGGAGAAAAAACAATCTCTCTCATTAACCCAGTTGATACAGTTGAAAAATGGACAAACATCTGCCTCTGTAATGGGGTTTGTGTTCCTGAAGACTTTTTGTTTTTTAATACTAAATTAGTCAGTTTAATAAAAGATATAACTGCACTCCTGTAACCCCGTCTGAGTCAACACTTTAGCCTATTTGCTAGTAATTAACTGTATTTTGTTGTTAACTATTACCTTTGTTTCTCTTAATAAAGTGCTTTAAAGTGCCTTCTTTTCATTGTTTTTTTTTCCCTTTCAAATTCTGTCACAGACATGCTCCTGAGCTCATAGAAGTATTTCTGCTATGAGTTTCTGCCATTGTTTTATACTGGTATTCAGTAATTTGTGCTGCTTCCATATTTAATTTGATTATGCATATTTTTATGTGTCTTTCCTGGATATTGGATCATTGAGGAATGCATGATCAGGCCAGGCTGGTGTTCTAGAACACACTGTATGTGTCCTCTGAACAGAGAGAACTGGCATTGTACTTCAACTAAAGCAAAAGGTAAGAAGGCAAGAAGTGCTTACAGTTTAGAAAAAGCAAATGAGACATGAGGGCTGGTGTTTTGTAATGGTAATAAGAAGCATGCTGATGGTTTCTCTTTTAATGTATTTAATTTTGGTTCCCTGTAAATTAATACTAAAACAATAGAGAAAAATATTTCTAAGTACCTGAAGTTGTCTATAGGCAACTTATTGATTCCATAGGTTGTTTGTGGTTTTCTTTCACTTCTATAAGAAACATGAAGGACTAAAAAAATTTGCCTCAACATGTTAATAGCATTAAATCCATATATGGACTTTGAGACATACCTCCAGATAATACAGGTTTTTTGTCTATAGAATTATAAAATTTGTGATCATGGGGAAAAAAAAAAGCATGCAATAACAATGGATCATTTGGTAGCTGTGTGTTGTAAAATCCTTCTCTGTGCAGAGGTTAAAATATGTTTAGTTAAAAGTTCCATAAGCACAGAGTTACTGATGGCATCATAACCAAGTGAAGAGAACAGCGTGTAGAGACACAGAATTCTTCTGGCAGCTGTCAAGCTTCATTGCTGAAATGGCTGTTTTTCAGCTGTGTGTAAGAGATAGAGAGCTGTATTTTAAAGATAACATTTTATTACATGCTTGCTTTCAATGGGTAAACTGGACACTGAGGTGAGTTTCAAACCCTCATTTCATTTTTATCAGGGCTAATTGTGGTGGTATTCTAAATACTCACACATAGTGCAGGAGCCTGTTAGAGCCTCAACTCTCCACAAAGTTGCTTTTATAAAAGATGGTATGTATCTGTACATATGAATATGGAATTTTGAATGTGCATGTAAACATAGAATCCATAGAAATTGTCTTAAAGCCAGTGAAATAGTCAACAAATAGGAATCAGAGTGCAAAGTCTGGTTAAACAATTATAATTGTTTATGAAATCTTGGAGGCATGTTACCAGTGATCTCTGTTCATTGTGCTGGTTCTCTACTGCTACCTCTCCAAACCTGGCCACCTTTCCCTACTTTTATATGTGAATGGAGAAAGAGAAAGAAGATTTTATTTCCATTGGTTTGTGTATCTGGCTCTGCTCTTCCTTTCCCCTTTCTCTTTCCAAATTTAGCCTCAATTTTTTTTCTTGTGGTCAGTCAGTGATGATTTCTTGGTGAAGCACTGGGCATCAAGACTTCACGTTATGCATATTAAGGATTATATAAAGTTTAATATATTTAAATGTTTATCGTAACACACTAAACCAATGTATTCCTTGAGCTGAGGCTCAGGGTAGAATGATGTGTAACTGCTTGGAAAATATTAACTTGCTCACTGGGCTTTACAATGTAATTCCTCATGAGACTGGCTCTAAAGAAGAGTCACACTTTGCCCATAACTTAAACTTGTTCATCCTTGACTTCACACTTAATAAACAAGGAATAAAATATATATTAGGAACAAGAGCACATTTCAGTCTACTGCAAACATAGATCACTAAAGAGAAAAAACCATAAACCAGCCAACTATCTTTTTCTCCTCCTGCTTCCTCTCCAAGCTCAATTAAGACTCAACATGTTTTTCTTCTCCCTAGTTTCCTTTCATCTGTTCTTCTCATGTTTCCATGTCCTTCCCCCCATACTCTTTATCTGATGAAGGATAAAAAATAGTGCTGTGGGATAATGAAGTAATTCCTGGAAGTGTTGGAAGTCCCAGACACCTGGAAGATATAGTTTTTTCTATCCCAGACTGGGTCAGATAAGACCTTGGGTATTTCAGTGGTATATGTTCAGCTTAAATCCTTATGGGACCAAATAAAATTTCAGTGTACAGAAAAATATGCAAATGTTCATCTTTAGATATGGTAGTTTTGGTCTGGAATATTTGATTACATGAGTGGCTAGGAAATAGCCTAGATGTGTAATGAACCAAAGTGTTTTACCTTTGTCTTCATCCCATCCAACACTTTAGAGATGTCTAACCCCTGGCTCTCTTTCCTTGGCATGGATCCTGTTCTGATTTGGCACTGATTCACTCTCCATATGCAGTGGATACTCCCAATCTAGTGAATTTTTAAATATAACTGCTTTGCATACACTGTGTAAATGAAATATTAACCCCTCTCATCCTTGTAACTCAATGTTCCAGCAAAAAAACCCGCAAAAAATATCATCCCCAAGACTAATTTTTTCAATAGAGCCTCATCTAAATTAGTTCTCAAAGTAGTTTCTGTATTTCTAATTTTATGTAGCCATTAGAATTGCATGATTATTTCTTAAAAAATTGGATTAATTTAGATTCAATAAAGCAATTATAACCAGCAAAGGCATTAACAATTAAGAGACCTCCAAAAAGGCTACTTACAGAGCTAGTAATTTAGCTGACTGTGTGATGATTCAACTCAGATTCCAACTTCTTAAGCTTTTGTGTACTCACTCTTCTCCCTGGTGCTTTAATAGCAAGCTTGCATGCAAATACTTGCTTCTCTGCGACTGAGGCCTGTGCTGCTTTGGGCCAAAATTGATTGCTGAAGTTACATGACTGAAGTGCCTCAGGTGAAAAAAAAAAATCACTAGAAGTAAAACATCCAGTAGACTGCTATGTAAAGCGTGCAGCCTGACAGTCACTAATGCTCACAGTATGAAATAAATTCTGCAAACAAGGTCAATAGGATTAAGACTCACCCCTTAAATATCAAAGACGTACTGCTGACACCATTTGGGGGTGATCACAATTGCAAACCACCTGCTCCATGAGCATATATGGTTAGATGCTTTTCCTTCCTTAGAGTAACTGCTCTTCAGCCAATATTATGAGCTCACTGAGTCATATTTCATTTAAGAGCATGGATGGCCATGACTGTGTACAGTCCCATCTTCTTTATTGTTCAGATCTCTCTGCTGACGTTAGCTGTCACTGCTCCACTGCAGTTGGTGG
>VYZP01037777.1:2139-19233 GCA_013400635.1 Hypocryptadius cinnamomeus | reverse complement strand
CACGGAACCTCCACAATAAACTATCATTTGCTTTTGGAATCCTTCATTTAAATCAAGTCCAGGTCCTGCAGTGGTCAGGAAGCCACTGTAGCCTCCCCACTAAACCTTGTGGATGGCACTTCCAGTACTTTTAATTGTTCTATAATTATCTGTATTTACCAGACAAATCAGCTGTTCCACGGGACATTGAAAACAATAAGCATAAAACACATGAGAAGTTGTGGAAAATGTAAATCTCTGGCCTGGATCTTGCTTTAATAACAATAGTACTGAGAATTCCTGCAGCAGGATGTGTGACTTTCAATTGTGGAATGTCCCACCGTTACTACATGGAACAGAGGTGAACATAATATCTTGCAAGTTTATAAAATCAGATTGTTTGGCTCATCTTGACAAAGTTAAACTCTTTGGGTTGTACACAAAAATAAGAAAATTAAAAGAAATAATTCGAGTGTCCAATAATTTCAAGGCCCTTTTCCTTGTATATAGCAATTTAAATTTACTGGAGCACTTCAATCTTTTTTTCTTGTATGTGCTTCAGCCTGACAGTGATTGGGGTTCTGTGCTTGCACAGTATAAAGCAATTTAAAATTATTCATCTACTTCAATTTTTATAGGTACTTTTATTTGAAAATGATTGGGGTGCTGATCATGCTCAGCATTGAACAATTTTAAATTATTTAAATGCCTTTTTTTAAATCAATGCCTAATGTTTGGGCCTGAATTCTAGGAGGCTATAGCACATTATCAGGCAGTTTAAATTATACAAGAATATTATATTTTGCACAATCTTTCATCTCCTAAATAAGAATCAGTTTGCAAGGGTGAAAGCATAAAGCATTACACTTCAAAATAAATCAGCATTATGCAAAACCAGAAACCTAATTTTTTCTTTTTTAAATATTGTAAGAGACCCTTTTTCCATAATCAAATTCCCGTGCCTTCCTACATCCTATGAAGCAGGAGCATTTCAGAAGCTACATATATTCCTACTTCCCTAAACTGATATAAACAATCTCGAAGGAGGAGAACAAAGTTTTAATGAAGTATGAGTCCCTGAAAAAATGAGAAGGATTTATTCCCACATTTGTCTTATCAGGTGTTTTATCAACCAAGCATTCAAGTCTTCTATTGTGAATATACAAAAGTTCAAGCACTTCTAGTGCAAATTTATGGTAAATACTAAATATGCCAAAATTCAGGTTGGACTTCAAGGACATCATTCCTGATTTAACAGGACTGACGCACAAAAATCTGGATTTTAGGTTTTAATTGATAACATTCTCAATAGTAAAGAACACACTTTGATTTTAAGCACTTTTCTGTAAAAGGAGAGGAAATGGGGGTGTGAGGTTTGCAAATGGTGCTGGAGATGTACAAATGGAGAGCTGAGAACTGCAGGTGCCAGGTCACATTTTTAGTGAATCCTCCACTTTCTTCATGCCTGGTATCCTTCATCAATGCTATGCCAAGGTGTTCACATCTACTACAAAAATCCAGTGCAAGCATTTTGTACTTCCCACCAAGATATTCAACAAATATGAATGTGGACTACACCTCCAGTTTAAAATGGGATATCCTGGAAAGAAAAACTTATTGACCAACTTCCTTCAAGGTTTTATCTCCATATTTCACCTTTCCTTTTCAACACAAATGACACAGAAGAAATAGGACAATTTCACACCAAGAAAAACAATCCCATGTTCCTCTGCACGTTTGAAAAGACAGGAGCTAGCCCTCAAAGGTATTGGCATGCCTTACTAATCACAAGCTTTTAATTCAGCCTCTCCAATTTCAATTAGTGAGTAAACACTGACATCCTCAATTGCACTACACAGAGCTCCCCTTTATCCAGTTAATCATGTTCACTGCAGCTATTCCCCAGGCTGAGGTTTCAGAGTTCCCAGATTCTGTAAATCCTCAGTATTACATCTTTTGATTCAGGAGCAAAAATACTGACACATCTTATCATTCAGAAACACGTGTCCTGGCTCAGGAAGGAGTGTGTTTTCCTTTCTCCCAATAGTCAGATGCCACGCTCCCATGTACAGAATTAAGTTGCAAAGCATCACTAAATTCATCTGGAATATTTTGCTTAAGCTAAACCTCATATTATAGTAATTAAAGTAGCTGTGAGAAACCGTAATTAGACTAAGTGTCCAACAAATATTAATCAGTAAAGTAATATTCTATTATTAAGAAGAAGCTATTCGCAGTAGGAGTTTCTCTTGTGAGAAACTAGATTAGGAACTGAGCCAAAATCAAACCAGAAGGCACAGCAAATTGGGTCATTTGGAGCCTCATTTTAATGTATAAATGTTTTCACCTATATTTCACTCACTTGTAGTGCCATTTTAGTGCAGAAGGCATAAGCAGGCTCCAGGTTTCACTCCTAGACCTGTTGGTTATTCCTAATGCTCCAGTCACTGTGACCAAGATTTCCCTTCCTCAATTCTAATCCACACCAAGAGACAAACTCAGGCCACACCACAGGCAAACCATTTAACCTCCCTATGTTCCCCCATCTGTAAATGAAAATAATACAATTAACACACAAAGCAGGGAGGCTCTATGATTTGCTTCAGTAAATTTATCAAACTTAAAGAAAGAGACACTCTCTAGAGGACAGAAGGAAGAAATATCTACAAAATGTAAGAATTAAAAAGTTGAAACTCCAAATTATTTTCTTTTTTAATTAGGCTAAATAGGTGTATTTATAGGTAAATATTTAAATATTATGTCCTTTTCAGCACCATGGGAAATTATAGCAAGCTTTCAGTTCTGTGATTTCCAGCACTGATAGAAAGTTCTTTATTACTGAAGAAGCAACAAGACAACAAAGCACACCACCCATGGCTTCCAGAAGGCTCACATTTTCCAAATGGTGAACTGCAACCCATCAATTAAAACCCATTCTCTAAGTTCACACATCCTACAATGTTGTCTTTTCCCTTTTGCACTCATTAGTGCCTTGACAACAGCAAAGGCTTTATTATCAACTAACAAAAAATCAGGTTTAATACACAAGACTGAAGAATAAAGCCCTTGAAAGATGTTTATGCTGGGACAGTGGCTTTCAAATTCACACAGGAGATAATTTTACAATTCTAATTCAAAGTAGAGATCTGCATTGTAAGAGACAAAGGAAATTTTGAAAAGCAAAGCCAAAGTGCAAATGAGAGGATCATCTTAACCTCTGCCAGCAATTAAATTACAATCCCTTATTGCATCCATTGGCCACAGAAATAAATACTAAGTAGCAAGAGGAGCAAATATTATATGGAGCAGATGGAGAATGGGAAATTGTTTGATCAGATGTCTGGGAAACCACCCATTTTTTGCCTACTATTTAAAAAAAGCCCAGTGAAATCCAGAAAAGTAGACACAATGGATGGGGTAATAGGTATCCACTGGCAGAAAAGTTCCTGAAAAGCAAGAGTTTGCTGCTATAATTTATTCTCATGTAGTTAGATAAGAAGGCACTCGCAGGTTGGCTCCGGTTTTTTCTAATCAACTGATAAAAAACTAGAGGAAAAACTCAGTGAAAATCAATTAGCCCAAGGGGGAAGAACCACAACAGAGATGACCTGAAGGAGAAATAAGGGGGAGGACATGGAAAAATGGTCCTGTTTGCTCTGAAAGCTCACAGGAGTTCTTACAGAAAGTGTTCTGTGGTTCTGCATTCAGCCCCCAACAGCTCACACACTTCTCAGACTGTGCTTTTCTATCCTAAGTAAGGGCTCCAGCGCTTCTTGGCATCCAATTTGTTTCACTAACATAGTAGATATTGTTTCCATGCTTACCAAGAACTGTTAAAAGCAGGCATGTAAGATAAAATAATTGCTCTTTTTTCATAGCTTGCTCTAGCCAGCTTAGAGGATGGAGAATTCCATCAACCAACAAGGGCAAAATCCATCCTAACCCCTAAGGAAAGTCTCATGTGTGACACAGCCAGAATCCCATCCTATTCATTTTTATTTAATCTCCATGCCTTTTCACTTAGCAATTTTCTTTTTGTCATTAGCTACCCCTCTGTCCTAGATTTGGGTTCTCTCTTTTTTTGCCTTTCATTTCTGCTTCCTTATCCTCCATCCCAGAGGCTGCCAGGATTATGGGACAGCTGGAAGGGGCTCATATCCCTGAATTCCCTCCACAGCATGACAGACAGGAGCATCCACCTCACTCCAAGGAGTGTCCAGGTGCCAGCTCTAAAGGTGCAGGTGGTCTGTGTGCTCCCAAGCAGTATTTTCAGAGAATTTTCATCCTCTTGCACACACAATCATATTTAATTCCAATTTCCCCTGGAAATTGCACTGCAGCTGCCAGACCTGACCACCACACTTTATAACCTTCACCTCCACAACAATATTAACTCCTGCTGAAGCACACTAAACACATTAAGAGCTAGAAATTATTAGCTTGGTTTACTCATTAATAGACACTGACTTCTAAGCTGAAAGGATGCAAGAAATCGGTGTGTGAGTGGGGCTGTGCTCAGTTAGGATGTGAAGGGAAAGTTTTGTCAGGGAGAAGATTTTTACTGAATAATTGATATGTACCTTTCTGCCTGTGAAGAGCTCAGAGAACAAACAAAGTCCATATATTTGAGGTAGGTCACTATTAAAGCACTGCAGTGGGAAACCAGAAGACCATCTGAGACTAGCAAACAGTAAATAGGGAACAGAAATCACATTAAACTGTTTTTTTCCCTCAGGATCCAAGAAGGAAGAAGAATAGGATGTCACAAAGAATAAATAAAACTTTTCCATTCTGTTAATATTAATCATATTTGTTGTAATCTGTTGGGCCTAACTTAAAAAAATATTCTAAGAAATAATTGAAATGTGGTTTTTCCCCCTCCCCTGGGCATTATCACTACTTCATGGAAGTAACTCTGGAACCATAAAAACCAACAAAACATTTTTTAAATTTAGAAGTGTGGGGGGAAAAAACCATCCTGGAAGTGTTGAATCACTTTATTTTACCATTTTTGAAGAAAATGAGCAGTTAAGACTCCCAAAGCAGCATGCTTCATTTTTTGTTTAGGAGCCAAATTATATGAATTCATCCATGTTAGCTGAACATTATACTTCAGCTGCTGTGGAACGTCCTGGAAGCCAGGAATTTCATCTCTCTTGTTGTGTGTGACAGGATCTCCACCTGAGTGGCCCCTCTGGATGTGCTCCTGCCTTGCAGCCAAACAGGCTCTGTGGATGAGGCACCTTGAGGCCATCCAGCCTCACCCCAAATCATTTTAAAACTGCCACCAAAGAGAGACTTCTTGTTTAATCTTTTGAAACTGAAATTTCAAACTAGATTGAAACTCTAGTCTCAACTAGAGATGACACAATCTAAAATACACTCTCACTTCCGATTTCTAAATGGAGGAGAAAAGGCAAAATTCTCTAGAAGAAATCAGAAAGGACACTTTTGTTGCCTGTATAGCTCCACATCACTGGCTCATTGAAGCATGAGTTTCTAGTTAATTTTGTCAATGTTTGTCATTATTGTAGTGGCAAATAACCCCTGAGTTAGTTCAGCATGGTGTTTTATGGATACATCAAGGTGACACAAGCAACAAGACACGTTAGTGAGGTATCCCAGGACAGGTTGGACAACCCTATGAGCAAGGAGGATGAAACTTTAGCCCACAAAGAAAGCTGCACAAATGCAACAGATTTGTTTCTGGTGCCCAGACTCCCTGAGTGAGGCAGACAAAGCCACTGCCCATCTGCGGAGATGCTTTTCCAACCCCCAAACGAGGTGTGAAACTGGTATTGCTTTTTCTTACGAAGTAATCTAAAACAAACAGAGGAAAAAATATTGGGGGACAAACAGTAATCTTAAAGAGCAAAGACAAGCACTTCTAAGTCAGGACCACATTTCGAAGTATATAATGATCAACAGCTGCCTACATAACTTCCTAAATTGTTCCTAAAGCCAGACCTGTGGTCTTTGTCTAGTTTTAATGTCCTGAATGACACCAGAGCTTTGTGATAGACATTACTGAAATCCATCCTTTTAAAATTTTTTATTAGAACTATTTGATCTATAGTTTAAAGATGAATAAAGCTATAATAGCATCTCAAATTTACCTGACCCAGTTTCTACAAAGCTACACAGTATCCTACGCTTTCATTATGCTGAGTGAATGCTCACCAAAGTGGGTTCTGGCAAACAAGAATAACTCATGAACTCTAGAGGCATTGAAAGATGCTTTCCCTCTCCATTATCTTCCTTAGTTTGTATTCCCCATTATATTTGGGTCCCCTGCTGTGCCATAAAGAATGGTGAATCTCTCTTGAGCATAAATTAATGCAAAGCTTCTGCAGCAGTTTCTTGCTTCCCCCGTTCTTGCCACAACACACCTGCTTTCAGCCTGCAGTAATTGTTTTGCTGTTACCTGCTCCTAGAAGAAAGGAAGCTTGATAGCAATGAATTGAACTTGGCCTTTGTCCCCTTTCATTGTATCTGCCGACAGCAGACAGCAGCAAAATGCAGCTCAATTAAACACAGCCCTCTTGTCATCACAGAAACAGAAGCTCTTCTCACAGCAGAAGCAGGAAAGTTTTGCCATGACACCCCTTGTTGCATTTGACAAGTTTATTCAAAAGCAAATATTTCAGTGGGGAGGTCTGTCATTCTAATCCTGTCCTTTATGCCAGAGGAGCTAATGCAATTTCAGCTACCTGAATAGGAGGGCTCTCGCTTCCAGATGTTCTATTGTGCCTTGCAGACAACAGCTGACACCAAAAGACAGGTATTATGAGTACTTTTTCCATCGTTAGCTTGCTCTCAGCACAGGGTTTACAGCTGCTTTGTTGATTCCTGTAATTCTGATAGGCACGGTAGGAGCCAGTGTAATGCTATCCCTCTGTGGCTCTGCCATAATAGCAGCAGAGAGAGGGCAAATGTACTGAGCAGGGTGGCAAACTTAAACAGCCTTTCAATAGCTCTGGAACAACTTAAAAGGTGAAAAACAGGCTGATTCAGTGAATGAAGGCTCAAAGAAATTGTAGAAATTGTCCTGCTTGTTCTTCCAGGATGCAAAGGTCAAACTGCAGCGTCACAGGAGAGCTGCACCTCCTCTGCCTGGAGCCAGGCAATCCTGCAGGGACAGCCCTGCAGGGGACACCAGGGCACCGGGCAGGGCAAGGACCAGAGCAGCCAAGGCAGCCTGGACATTGCAGCTGGCTGAGGAAAACACGTGGAGAGAGGCACCATCATCTTCAGCCTCAGAAGCCATTCCAGCATCTTTCCTGCCCACTGTGATGCAACAAAGCTAATAGTAAAAGAAAATACATGCAAAGATGCAATTAAAAAAACAGGCCTCTGCTTTTTCTGTTGCACCACTGGCTAACAAATAAACTGGTTTGATTTCATTAATTATGTACCAGTGTTTATAATCAGCAGAACAGGCTTTTTCCATGAGGCCTCTTCAAGTATTAAAGAAACAAGCCTCACCACGGAACTGTTGAACTTTTTAATCCCATTGGGAAATAGCAACTAAATGCAAATAAAAAGGCAGGCAGGGAAAAAAGAATAGTCTTAGCAGACAGATATTTGCACTTGTCTTTGGTTCTTAATATCAATCTACATTATTTGAACATGCTGTTTATTGTCCAACAGCAACATGGTTTCTCTCCCCACCTGTGATTTGTGGTGCATAAGCTACATCTGTTTGCCATGAGCTTCTGCTAGGAAATGAAGTGCTTTCCCTACATTTTCATTCTACATACTCAGGCATGAGCAATCACTACGTTATCACTTCACAAATGTTTTCTAGTTGCCAAAACCTTCTGGAAAACAATCTGTTCTACTCATTTTCTTCTTCAGCATAGAGGATGTGTTATAAAGATCAAAATCTGATCCAACTGGATCAGGACTCAGTGATATTTAAGTGACATCACCACAGCCTATCCAATCTATTTCCTAAGTGCAGAGATGCATTCAGACACCACTCATGGCTCACACTCAGCGAGACTGAAAGAGATGATAGTGTCTCAGCTTACAGAGAGAATGATCATTATTCTGTAGGGGGAAAAAAATCTTATTTTGAAGTACTGTAAGCGATCATCTTTTCTCTGAAAGAAAAAAGTAATTGCTCCTGATTTGCTTGTTATCAAAGCATGATGATACATCCTCTTCTTCTGTACCAATTCGTGTAATAGACACAAGTATTTGTTCGGATATGCCACTTCTCATCCATATGCTATTTTCTTTGCCCAGTGTTTTGAGGGGGAAAAAGCTCCAGCACAAAGGAAAGCAGGCAAAAATTCAAATCTGTGCAGCAATGCTAAACAGCAATAGAGATGTTCTTCCAGAGACTTTAATGCAGACTGCACCCTCCCTTGTTAAACATACTAACTAATGGGAGCAAATTAGCCACCTGGTCTGTATTCAAATTCCTTTTCCAACAGCAATTCTTTTGTAATTCTTCCCCCTGTTGATCTAGTGTTGAAATAAGAGAAAAATCTGTACAGCCTCAGAATACAAATTGCTATTAGATAGTAATGTGTTTCTCCATCTATATGAATTATATTGTTTTTTCTAACTGCAGAAGGAGAGAAGTGGATTATAACAAAGGCACTGTTCTCTAGCTCAGAAAAGCCAGTCAAACCTCCAGCATTTGTTTTCAAATGTCTTTCAGAGTGGCTGGCAGACTTCTGAGTGACATCCGTGAGGTTTGGCTCGGGTCCTTCACAACTTTTAGGAAATGTGTCGAACACAGCTGCCTTCTCTGCCTGTCTGATCCCCAGCTCCTTCATTTATCCCATAATTTGGAGGGACAGATTTATCAGTCATGGCTCCTGGCACCACATTGCCTCATGCTTCCCAATCCCAGTCAAGCGAGACCTAAGAAACCCGCAAGGCCATGTCTGGATTTCCTCCCTCTCTCCAGCACAGAGCACACAGCCCCTGCTATAATAAATCATCCCCTGAAATGGGAAGTGACAGAGTAAAAACACTTTGAATAGTAGCATATTTACACCAGATGCGAACATAGGTCACCAGAAAGATGCTCAGGGTAAAACAGATGGAGAATCAATGAGGCAGAGAGCTATAGGAAAGCACTTCTGGATGGCAGGAGCAGCAAAGGAGGCTGTGACTTGACTCTAGGAAAGCAGAGAGACTCTGAGGAAATCCAGGGAGAAAGCTGCCAAGGTCCCTATGATCTTCTTTTTTTCTACACTGCCACAAGCTGCTTTTGAACTGAAAGATCTTAAGAAATGTTTCAAAACTTATGGAAATCGATTAAAATCTGTCCAGAAATCATAATGGGGTTGGGATCAGATAAGCAACAAAATATTTCCTTATAATAAAAAGAGATCACATTTCTCAGATCGTGAAGTGAGAGTAATAAGTATCCAAACATCTGCCAATGTTTGCCAGGGGATAGCAGCGCATACATAACAGGGGCTGTTCAATTTTACATCAATGCACAGTCAAAGGGTGGATTTATGGTATCTCCTGCATAGAAACAAA
Organism: Hypocryptadius cinnamomeus; assembly: GCA_013400635.1. Lineage (NCBI taxonomy): Eukaryota > Metazoa > Chordata > Aves > Passeriformes > Zosteropidae > Hypocryptadius > Hypocryptadius cinnamomeus. The sequence goes on along the minus strand of VYZP01037777.1, from coordinate 9,747 downwards.
AAAAGAATAAACTGATAGAAAAGATAAAATATTGTAGGTCCTGACAAAAAAAAAAAGCAGAATAAAAAGCTTAAGATAAGATACTATCATCTTAGTATAAGTCATAAATGATATGGTGAAAAATTATATATCACATATATATTTTATAATACTCATATGAATATTCCTTTTCTATAGAAAACTTGTTTCTATATTTCTTATTTCTTGTTATCTTAAGTTTCAGCTCAGCAAGTCAGAGCCCAGAGCCAAAAAAACCCCTGTATTATCATGTTCTTTCTCTGAGACTTTGAAAACTTCATTGACTGACATTGGTTTGTGTCCTTCCTTTTCCTCTTTGCAGTTCTATTTTAGTTACCTACTCCCTAAATCAACAGTAGATGCTTCAAAACACCTTTTTCATCATGGAACAGATTTTCATATTTTTGGTGCAATTTTCCAAGGGCCAGGGAGGATGTAAAGCATGAGAACTAGATCATCCAATTGATCTTTTTATGTCTAGAATGTATTTGCACAGTGGAGAGACACACCACTGATCCAGGCCATGTTAGTCCTTGAAATTATCTTCTTTTTCATGTTTCTTATTTCAAAGCCACACAAACCATATCTGATTTGACCCAATGTCTACTGGAAGATTCTCCTTGGATCATGTCACAGATAAGAACCCTAAGAATTCTTCCTCTTGCCAGCATATTTACATCCAGCAATTTCCTTTTTAAAAGTTCCCTAACCTCTCTGGTGTCCCAGTCCCCTCAGCTCATAGTCATGGCCTTAAAAATGGGATTTAAGAGAAAGCCTCTACCTATTTCCATTATAATAATCAATCCAAAACAAACCCAGAGCAATTAAGGAATAAAGCAAAGGTGTCACATATATGTTTGCTACTATATTCAGTGTTGAAAAAAAACCCAAGACACTTACTGAGTTTTTGACTTTTAAATGACTTGGCTCACTGAGGGTCCCACAGTGTGAGGACAGGCTGACAGAAATGGAGAATAATCATTTGCAAGAACAGTCTTTAAAACAAGGTACTGTACTCTGTTGAATAATGAACCACCAGCAGCTCCGCAGGCAGTATTTGTCACTTCTATAAAGAACAAATTTACAGGATTTTTCATTTAGAAGGCTTAATTAAAAAAAAAAAAAAAAAAAAAGGGGAAAAGAAAAAAGACCCAACTTCAGCTCTAAGCATTTTCTTCTCAACAAGTGCACCTTTGTACTAAGTCCTCTTGAGACTGTTTTACAAAAATGCTCTACATCAATATAATTATATAATTTGATGATATCTTTCCTACTCCTTTCCTCACTGCCTTAAAAACATTTCCTGGATGGACACAGGAGATGTTTAGGAAGCTAGGACGGGTTAGGAAGACACCCTGCTGCCCAAAGATTTCTTTTCCACTCAAGCACACGTTCCCACTCCCAGAGGTTCCAGCCTGCTGGGCTGATGTGGAGTGAGCAAACAGCAACCATCAAGTAGGACCATCCTTTTTACACTCCTGTGCTTCTTCCCAGGACACTTGAGCCAGGCTCGTTCACCAATCCACAACTTCTCCTGTTGTCCACTTGCACAGAGCAGGGGATTTCCCTTTCCCACTTTGCTCTCAGAGCCCATTTCAATACAAATTCTACCTGTGTGGCGAACAAAAGCCATGTGTCACAGGGAGGAGCTGCCTCTGCCAGCTGAGATCTCGGTCCCACAGAAATGATCCCACTGGAGTGCCTGAGTCTTTTGTGAAAGAAGCCAGGAAATGTGGATGAAAAAGTGGATCAGACTGGTAACTTTACTCCTGAGGCAGCTTTCCTAGCCTTTCAGAAGAGAATCCCATCCAACAGTGCTTCTGTACTTTGGATTCATGATCACAAGAGGAAGTCATAATAGCAAGCAGGGAATTGGGTTCTCCTAAAGAGGAACTCCTTGAAGGGCTGTCATAAATGAGAAAGATACAGCAAGAGAAGGTAGACTTAGAAGTCCTGCTGCGTCTCCAAACTCTGTGGTAAATCACTGGAGTGTTTCAGACTGCATTTTTAATTTCCCTCCCCTGAAATCTCCACATAGGGGGCCCTTCAATAGACTGAAGTCCTACATGGCATATGAAGCTTGCGGCTTCCAGACTGCTTTGGCTCCTTCATAGCATTTTATTGATACTATTCCTGGGACTATTTCCAAGGAAACAATTATAAATCTTCTTAGAATTCTACCATTCTTAAGATGGCATAGATTTGTAAAGTCAAAAAGAAACATAGCGATCACCCAGGTCCAAACTATTACATAGGAAATGCCAAATATTTCCCTCAGTAATTCTTCCTTTGAGTTCAATGACTTTAGTTCTGTGCACCAAGGACAAGAGCATGCTCTATCTCACTGAAATAGCTTGCTTAGGGACTTTGCTTCAGCAAGGGATGTAAAAGTATTAGGTCAGAATTCTTATGTGATGGAAACCCTAAATATGGAGCAGAGCCTGTGTCACAGGGTATTGAAACTCCAAAAACTGCTAAAATATTAACACCTTTGCACTCCCTGGAAATGAGATTTACCTACCTCAGCCCAGAGAGGCTTTCCTTGGTGTGGGACATCAGGAGGTGGCCCACAATAGCTCAAAAGGGGTCCCTGTGATGACTGAATCACATTGTGTATTTTAACAAGAATAATCTTAATTTTAATCTATACCACATTAAGTCATCTCAACAGAGGAAGTAATAAACAGAGCCCTTAACAGATATTTATTATTATTTCTTTTTCTACACAGCATGCATGGAGATATGCATGCCAAAAACTTTTACTCTCTCTGCAGATGAAAAAATAGAAATTGACTTCTGGTAGCAGAAACAGTTTGGGAGAGAGCCAGAGATACACAAATGAGATGATTTCTGCTGAAACACAGAGCTGACCAGTTAGTTTTCAACACAGGAGCTTTTTATTAGAAAAGGCAGTCTTACCAAGAACGAAACAGTTCAAGGGCATCTATTTCTGTTTAAACCTGATTTCAGTGATTCTGAAAGAATTAGTGTTCTGATCTGCATAATATTGAGTTACATAATGCCAAAGAATTTAATATTTAATTTCAAAACACAATGGTTCAGTAATGGCAAAATACGGCATTTAGACAATTCCAGTGGGTAGTTTGTTTGTTTTGGCATTTGAGGTCTACAGTAATTTTTATTGGGGAAATATTCAAATGTTTCCTTGAAGTGTTTTCCTTTCCTTCAGAATATCAATTCCACTTCCCAGCCAGTGCTAACCCGCTGCACTTAATTGAAATTTTGTTTCTCTCTCCATCTCAGAAGTCCCAACCCAGATGCTCTAGACTTGTCTTTTTCCTGTGGGTGTCATCTAGAATTATAACCCTGGGAAGGAATGTGCATTGCACCTCTGTTAATTCAGCAAGCAGGGGGAAGATTCCTCAGCTTGCAGCATCCTGGCCAGCAGAACAGACCTTGGTTAAAAGCCTCAGGGGGACTTTCTACATGTGCACACTTGTGTTTGTTACATGCTTCTTGGGCATAGTTATTTCTGATTTTCAAAAGCAGACACACCATTTCTCTAAAGACACTGGGATTTTTTATAATAAATTGTAAATGAGTTATGCTAATAAACCTTCATAGAATCATAGAATTGTTTGGGTTGCAAGGACCTTAAGGCTCTTCCAGTCCCACCCTTGCCATGTTCAGGAACACCTCCCTCTACCGCAGGCTGCTCCAAGCCCTGTCCAACCTGGCCTTGGACACTTCCAAGGATCCAGGAGTAGCCACAGCTTCTCGGGGCACCCTGTGCCAAGGTTTCCCCACCCTCACAGGGAAGAATTTCCTCCTGAAATCTAATCTACATCTACCCTCCTTCAGTTTAAGGCTATCCCCTCTTGTCCTATCATTACCTGTCCTTGTGTTAACACATTTCTACAGCTAGAACTTATTCCACAAAAGTATTAAGGTTTTCACCACTGCCTACATTTTGATTTAATGGGATTCCATGGGTTAAAAAGATGCAGAAAAGCCTGGTTTTAATAGGCAATACGTGCATGCACGCAGTGCATTCCTGCAGGAGTGGGGCTGACCCAGGAGAGAGCTTTTCTGCTGATACAGCTGAGCTGGCACAACTTTAGTTGTTAGAAAAAGCATTAAATGAAAGCAGAATTAGGCCAAGAATGACCACTTGTGGAAGAGCCCACTTGTCAGTGCTAAGGTGGGAGCCCAGACAGTGGCACTGGGGAAGGGAAGGCCACAGTAGGAAATGTGAGCACACAGAGCTGCTGCTCTGCAATCAAGTGAGAAGCAGCACAGTGCAGGCATACACAGCTCTCAGAGGCACCAGAGCTGCTCCAGCCCTCTGCCACTGCGCTCTGTAACCTGCAGGCTCACCTCCTCCCCCAGCAGAGCTCACCTGAGCTCTGACACAAATACCCAGGACATCAGAAGTGATGCATGGGAGCATCTTCTGCAACAGCACTCTGGTAATCTGATACAAATGATGGCACCTGGGTGCCACAGATGAAAATCAGCATGATTTCCCTCAACCCTTAATTGCCATGCAGCATCTAATGCACCTTACTCTGATATTCCTGGCAGGAGACAACAATATTAGCTATGAAATCTGTAGGCTTCTGCCAAATTCACAAATACTGGCAGCAAAACCTAAGAAAGGGGCAGATAGGGCTGGGAAAATGAGGAGTAATTTAATGCAAATGTTCTGTACAGCTCCCCAGGCTCCATGATTAGGGATGTCAAAAAAATTTAAGTGCTCCTTCTTTAATATTATGGAGAACTGATTATTACTCACTGTATACAAGGTTTTCTAAAATGATTGTATTTTTCATAAGTAAATCTCTCATTATTTCCTTCACTAAAATGTATTTTTCTTTCTGCTCAATAATTGCCCCCCCAAAGTGAAAGCTAATTCTTGAGTTGTGATTTTAACCATGATTTTCTTTTACTTAACTTATTTTACTCCCTGGTGTAGTAGATAATGGTATATGTTGAAAAAAATAGAAAGAGGGTAAAAAATGAGAAGAAAAGAGAAATACTTTTGCTAAGGCAGGTAGGCATAACTAACTTACATTGAGGGCTAGATTGTTTCAAACCTATACCATCTAATTTTCTGAGGAAAAAGAATGTTTAAAAATCCAATTCAGAGATTGCTTTTGAAGGTGAAAGTCCTCCTGTGTACAAGGTGAGTGGAAGTTATATTTTTTGCCCACAGTTTCAGATGACAAAAATCACATTTTTACAGGTCACTTTGATTCATGGAGCTGGATGCACTTTCTAGTCACTTTTACATAACAGAAATAGTCCTGATTAATTACTGAAAATTTCTGGATTAACAGCTGTGCTCTCATACATGGCTGAATTGTTCATTAGAGAATTTAACCTCACTGCAGTATGTCTAAAGAAGAATAGAATATATTGAGAAAGAACTGTACCAAGGTAAGAATAGTCTGCAGTCACCTGTGAAAACCAAAGCAGACTTTTACTTACACTATTTAATTTTTTCCTTCAAATGGGGCTGAAGGTATATTTCTTGAATCAACATAGAAAAAACTGACAGTGAAAATTCATCATGTCTGATTTATAAGTATCCTATTCCCAACAGGCAAAGACTTAAGTGGAAGCATCCAAGAGCCAATTCTCCACAGAAATAATAATCTGCTATCTTCAAAAATTAATGCTTTCATGGGAATACAGCCTGAACTTCATCAAGGTCTTTGGTTTGGCATAACTCTGATATTCAAGCTGTGTTCCTGGACCAGAGATCAGTCTTGCACAGTGGTTAAGGGATTCCACTGTACAGATAAACCCTTGTGGTGAAACCCTGCAGAGATTGCAGAGTGAAACCCTGTGGATCCTTCCACTACTTTGGAATCTCAGTACTGAACTAACACAAGCCTCTATTTGATATTCCATGATCCAGCAGTTGAACAAAGATAACATGGCAAAATGGGATCTCCACATGGCTAGTCTTCTGATCCGTAGAAAGTGACATGCTTCTTTAATTTGACTATTCAGACCTATTTTAAGATGGTATATAAAGAAAAGATCAAGTATATAAGCAAAAAAAAAAGCTTAATCTTCTTCACTGGCTATTAAAATAGCCAGGAAAATGAGGTCAGATAGAGCCACAGGCAGGCAAAGCCTGAACTAAGATGGGATGTATGTAATGAACAAAGATGGGATGTATATAATGAAATACCCAAAAAAGGGGAATTTGTGAGAATCTGGCTCTCTCTCTACATATATGAGTACACTTAGTCTGATCTAACTGCTCCTTTAACTGATAAAAGCCATCTTCTTTTATTCAAGAAAATCCAATTCCTTATTTATTACTACAGCCACAAACCTCTCTTCAACTACTTTTAAAAGGTATATATTTTTATCCTCCTTTATTTACTGAAAACAGTCACAATGAAACCAAAGTATTTGCTAAAATGTTTTATTTCCAACAACAACATAGTCAAGGTAGAGCCACTGCTGGAAAGCTGATGGAAAGGGTTCATTAATAACTAAAGTGTAAGTCCATGAGAGATGCAACTTTTTTTTGGTTGAGAAAGAGATAGTTTAAAGTTGCCCACATTCCTCAGAATCAATCTGAATTCTTTAAGAGATGCATAGCAAATTAGTCTATAATCAAATGTTCTCTAATAAGATTAAAACTTCTTAAACTCAATCCACAGGCAATGGGAGGTTTGTTTATTACCCAGTCTAAAACTGAATGTGAAATTAAGGAGATGGTATTCACCACACTAAGACAGTATCTCTTATTGGAATTCAAAGTGCAATTAATTAAACTCTTACTCAGAGTGATTTATCCTACCCCTGTCTCCACTGGTGTTCCAAATGCCTGCTGTGAACATCAGGTACATTACTCTGCTTTACAGATTAGTCTGATTTGAGAACTGTGTGTTGAACACTGAATTCAAGATTTACTGGAATTCTCCAAAATTTCATAATTGCTAATATATCCAGCCAAAAGCATTCGTATCTACAGATATGCCCAAACTCAATACTATTACAATGCATCCCCAAAATGTACAGAACTCAAGGATAAACACAATCATCCAGCTACAGAAAGAAGCTCCTGAGATCACATGAAACCACACAAATTTGAATGCCCAGACAGTAACACAAGTGCCAGCCTAACACACACAAGTGCAGTTTCCCAGCTGGAAAAGCTCTGCAGAAGTTGCTGATGTTATGGCTTCAAACCATCCCTTAAATCTGTCTTTATGTCTCTCTTCTATGCCCACAGTAAGCTGCAGTTTCTTACATTTGGATGCTCATCGGGTCAATAAAAGGAGAAAAACAAGAAAGGGCAAGATGATATTTTGACAAACATCTGGCAGCTAAAGGTACTAAGCTGCAGTGCAGAAGATAACATTGAAAAGATTAAAGCAGATAAAAATAAATGAAAACAACATAAAAAAATAAGAGCCAACCTTTTTCTATGACACCCGCTTTGGAGCAGGGAAGCACCAAATGGATAAAAAAATGATTAAAAATGTCTACCCAATAGACTCAGAATACCTCCACTTCATTCTGCTGGCTTTATAAACATTCATCGTTCTGACTCATGAACCAGAAGAACACAAAACTTTCCTGCTTAGTGGTAAAGATGTTTAG